>BPLR01013227.1:0-12134 GCA_021605095.1 Caerostris extrusa | reverse complement strand
CTATATGTCTATTCACTTCTTAAATCTGTTTTACTATAAAGTTTTAAAAAAATGAACTGACTAATAGCATAAAAATAATAGATATAATGTAACAACTTTATGCAGAGCCAGACAACACCCTAATACAGTCTTTCCTTATTGGAGGTTAAACTGTTTTTAAAACATTTATTTACATCTAATTTCTTGCGGGATCTTTTGGCTCAGGTACCCAACCCTAAAAAATTAAGGACAGTCAGCCCTTCTCTTATTCCCAATAAAACCCAGACGCAAAGCAGTGGCGGTCTTTCGCCTGCCGGAACACGATTGCTTTGCTTTGCCGCTTCCCATCTGCACCGTATAGGCATTTCCAACCCGATCCTGTTTGTCCACTTTGTGGATTCTGGACTGGCAACTGGCGTACCGATTACGAGTACCAACAGGGGGAAATACCCCATAAACCTCCTCATCTTAATTCGCAAATGTGCCAAAATATGTGTTGGCTTTAATGTTAGTAAAATAAATAAAAGATAAATTTCTAAAAATTTGATCAATTTTTTACTCAAAATTTAAAAATACTAAAAATTAATAAAAGTAATATAAATAATATAAAACAAAAATTAAAAATAAAAATAATTTAAGCTAAAGAGTTAAATTCAGGTAATTTCAATTAGGGACCAGTTGTCGAAAAATGTAAACAAACGGTGAAAGGGTTTCGCTGAACAGTGGGAGCCATGATGGTGATTTGAAAAAGCAAATGATTAGAATATCCTCACAACAAATTATTTCATTCCTTTTTGTTTTCCCTTACAAAAAAAAGGGTAAAAAGCGTACAGTAAAAACCTAACGTAATTTGTGATTCTTGAGATAGTAATAGATAGGACCATCTACCCCGATGTGGGGGGTCAACTCGGACTTACAGAGGAGTCAAAAATATTGGGCAGCAAGATCGCTCATTAGGCAATGACTCTGGTCTTCTTTTTTGTTCATAATTCTTGATAGTTCTATTGCTCCTAGTGCTATTTGTTCTATGTAAATTTTTTGCCAAGCCGTTGGAAATACAAAAACAAAACAAAAAATATTCCAGAAATGTTCTAAGCGGAATCATATCCATGAGACTCATTATTTTATAAGAATTGTTCTTTTATTTTATTTATTAAACGCGATGTATAATGAAAATGAGAAAATTATCGATAAAAAAAATTACCGTGGTTTTTTGAAATTCTTGTAAATGAAACCCTATAACGCAGATAATTATTTGACTTAATATTAATTGAATATCGTTATAAAATAAATATAAGGATGGGTAATCTTCTGAAAATAAAAGGTACAATCAAACTATAAAAGATTAATATGCGTTACTCACTCAGAAAATGCATTGTGAAAAAAAAAATATATATATATATATATATATATAAATTTTCTAGAAAAACTGTAAAGCGAGTTAAAAGATAAATTGTAAGAGAGAAAAGTTATTGGAAATTAATCTTCTTTAAAACTCTGATAGTGGAAAAAAACCCTATGGCGACTGTTTCGGAAATATTTTGAAACAGTCAAAATATTAGTTTAATTACTTGCCCAACAAATTTCCCCGAAATTGTCTATATTAGATAAGGTTTTTTATATGTAGACACCAATATAAACACAATATATATCTTCACCTTTTTGCAAAACAAACACCTTTTTTTCATATCTACTGATTGAACTACTTTCTACCAGCGGGAGTAATCTTGACCACCGTAGTCAAGGAAGCACTCCATATGGCATTATTTGTCATGGCCCGATAAGATCTATTTTAAGTGTTATTATTTTCCCTCTTTCTAATGTATATCTGAAAATGAAATTGCTTTTGCTCAGAGGCAATGCAGCACGTGTTCCAGCAAACGATGGAGGAGGCCTCCATGCTGAATTCCACGTTCGCCAACACAACCGAAGAGGAAGTGGAGGTGGAGGGGCACAAGTACAAGATCCAGAAATCCATCATCAAGACAGGAGACGAAAACAAGAATGGCACACTGCTCATTGAAGCTGTCTCATCTGTCAACGAAGAGAATGAGCCCAAGAAGAAGAAAGTGAAGGTAACTCTTTCTTTTCTTCTTTATCGTCTCATATTGAACAAAATATCTCACATTCAACTAAAGAATGTGGGTTTTCTTTTCTTAGATTTTTAATCGTAGATCAATGTAAACGAAACTTTTTTCCTTTTGCACTGTCCCTTCATCTTTACCTTTCCATCATTAAATATCACATAGCTATTTTGATTTATTATTTTATATTAACATAAAATAGTGAAAGAAATATTGGTCATATTATAAAATTATGTACAAACAATAGAAATAAAATGTTTTTGGTACTTACGTATTAACGGTACCTTGGTGACAGTTGCGCCAATAAAGAGAACACGCGCCAACCGCAGCTACAGATTTGGCGGCTTTTAAGTGGCACCAATCTATTCTATTGGTTTGGTAACCTTAGTAGCTGTTAGATTGGCGACACTTAAAAACCGCCAAGTCTGTCGCCAAGGTACCGTTAATACGTAAGTACCGTTTTTAATTACTTATAAAGTAATTCAAAAAATTTATAGATTTCGAAGTGAGATCCCCTCGGTTGCCCATAGTACGTCCAAGCGATACTCGATTACATGCAATGCATTGAAAAGCATCTGAAATGTTTGAAATTTATAACAGCTATGATACACTGCTTGCAGAATACTAATTTGGAATGCCTGTTTATTTTTAAATAATACCGAATAACACCAAATTGTAATTAATATAAAAAAATCATAATAAAATACAGTTTGAAGTCTTTTCAAAGAGAGATTGGTTTTTAAATTCACCTTTTTAAGTATTTGTTGGTAAAAATTCATCTTAAACAACTCTTCTGAATAACAGTTCTTAATGTTCAAAATGTTCCTTTTACAGATGCCATATTTTATTTAAATTTCAGTCTTGATTATCCTTTACTTTTTCTTTATCTTTTTTACTTTTTTCATTTTCCTATATTTGTTTTTAGAGATCGAATCCCGATGCACAACCTAATCAATAAAAATAACAGCCATTGGAAAGCAGAAAAACAGGTAATTTATACTTCTCTTAACTAGCTTTTTAGTCTGTGAACCAATAGTCATGGCTACCATTGTTCTTGAAAAATTCCTCAAAAAAAAAAAAAAAAAAAAAAAAAAAAAAAAACGTTATATATATATATGTTAAATATTAATAAAAATTTGATTATCAGTTTAATTTAAAAAATATATACATGATGAACTTTAAAAAATACATTTTAAACGCAAGAACTCTGGTTTTCAAGAATGACGTTAAAATCTAGCACCGATGAAGTAAATTTTTATGAAATTAAGCATTTACAGTTTTTTATAAATTTATAGAAAAAAACACTTTTATTTAATAATTACAAACCTAACATCTTTAAATATATTTCTTGCAAACACCGATTATATTACAAATCGAAAAATTTAAAGAAAGTAATTTGAAACTTTATAAAAACTTTGAAATAATTATAGATTTAATATAGAAAGTGTGTATGAATCCTTCTATGGAAAAAATGTGTATGAGTAAAAAAAAATGTATTTTTTTATTTCAAGCTATTTTTAAATTCTTTATACAAAAAGTTGAAAATACCTGTTTGAAATTAACATTTTGGCACATAGAAATAAATATTAAAAAAAAAAAAAGAAAAGAAAATTTCTGATAATATCAGTCATGATTCAGACATTTCAGAAAAAGTTGTACGCATAAAATTTTAATATGAGTTATATATAAGAAGAGTTTTTTTTTTTTTGCAGAAATTGAGATGGTTTTATGTTATTTATTGTTGAATTGATATATTGTTGCAGAGCTACTGATTGATCTTAAAAACAGAAGCAAAATTCTTTTAAAATAATAAATCGCTTTATATTTTAACAATTTGCATTTTGATATTTTACTTGAAAAATTCAGGAAATTTATACTTCAAAATTTCGAATCTTTCTCAGATCTTTGTAATACTTTAATGATAGACAAAAATTTTCCAAAAATGTACCTACAATTTTTAGTTTCTTAAATATTTCCATTAAAAACATCCTTATTTTTATTTGATTTAATAAATTCATATAAATAATGATTTATTGACAATTGTGATTAACTTTTAACTGTTACGGATAAGAAATTATTTTAACAAATCACGAAGAATCATGCCATTACCTACATTAATTTTCATACCGTAGGAGATGTAGTGTAAATTAATGGTGAGTATGATTTTATTGAGTAAAGCAAAATTATTAATATAACCTTCAACATGCAAAAACCGAAAATTCTTACTAAAAATTCATTTCGTAATTTAATTTTGCCATGGCCTTCTTGTTCCTATTCATACATTATTAATTTCTAAAATATCATACTAATCGGTAAATTGTTTCCGTGTTATCTTACACTTTGCTATATGTTGCACACTGTCTCCATTTCATTAAAATTAACCTACAACTTTTTAAATTAACAATATTCTGTAGTGTTGTAGGTTGTGCAGCTGGATTGTAACTGGATGTGGTTGGTTTGAGACACAGATGGGAGAACTCACAACTTTATTTACACACGCACAAACAGCACACACATACAATTATAGATATACAATATGTAATACATTTGAAGACAGATAATTATATATCCATGGAAGGACACCACTTCTAAACCGATACTTGGCTACGCGCAGGGTGCATGAAATATACTACCTCTCCGAATGAGAGTCTGTAGGCCAACTTATACGCAGGTTGCGCTATATATATTTCCTCTCGGGATGAGAGACGTTATTATTAGACGTTATTAAACTAAACGTTATTCAACAGAAGCACGTGATTGCGCTGTACTAAACGTTTCTCAGCGGCAGCGCCGGTTGAGCAGTACTTCCTCTCGGACGAGACTCTCGAGGCATACTGACCATTTCTCCTGAACGCCACTCTTGCAGTTAAGCCACTCTTGTTCCTGAACGCCACTCTCCACTCTTGCACGATTACAGTCCTAATTTTTTTTCCTTGGTTAACGAAAATAAATATATGCTAATTTGGAATGTCTAATTAAATAAACGCCTACGTATATCCCATGGAAACAAGAATAATATTGAACAAAAGAAACAAGATTTAAAATTCAGCGTTAGTATCACTGTATATAAAAAAATGACAATAATGATCTGAATAATAATAATAATGATAATCTAATAATAATTATAATAACAATTTTATTTTTTATCCAATTAACAAGGGAATTTGATGTCTTGTTCTTTATATTTCTAAAAACTTTCAATAGGAGAGAGCAGAGAATAAAAAACTAATCCTTCAAACAACTATCAACAATATCTGAATTTTTTTATTATATATATCATAACTATGCAATATTTGGGAGAAAATATCAAATATTTATAATTATAACTATTATTCTTATACTTAATAAATGTGATGAATATTCATACAATTTTTTTTTTATTACAGATAAGGGATAGATAAAAGCAGAAAGATGGTTTTTGGCATTTTATTTGTATTCTGATTTTAATTGTGTACTGTAATATTTCTAGTTTCAGACAATAAAGCTTTATAAATAAATATTGTTAAGTTATTAAAAAAAAAAAAGTATTCCTTTGAAATGAAATGTGACCTACATTTGAAAAACATTATTCATGTTTATTATTATATCTTATGTTCATTCCTTAGTGATCAAAACGTTTTTTTTTTAGAAACTAAACAGTGCCTTCAATAACATTCCTATCTTAAAATTACAAAAATTTATTTTCATAAAAAAGAAAAATTTGTGAAATTATTTCTTTGAAAAAGAAGTTCTGTCATTTTTATTTTCACAATAAAAATAAAATATGAAGCCCAACAAACTTTAGCATTAATAATGACGAACTAAAGAACTATACATTTTCCCTTATTTATAAAAAAATTTAATGTTTGTGAACTTTATCTGAATACGATTGAAAACGAATCTGGCTTAATCAAGCGCATGATCATGTTATAACAAATAAGATAATATAAGTCATAAAATAAAATAAATATTTTTAAATATGTTTGCTCTGCTTTGTCAATGTACTGTTAATCAAAATAAAGCTTGCCCTATTTTGTTTTTATTGCAATAGCAAATCATTAGTTCAAATAGAATTCAAACAGAATCAAGTAGAATTCAAATATTCTAGTTCAAATAGAATTCCAATTCTGTTATAGTTTATGTCTAGTCAAAAACATCAAAAATTGTGATAAGAAAATTATTTCCAAGTACTTATTTTTTTAATCTCTAGTTTTTATCATAAATATTTTTAGGATTAGATAAAATTCTATATAATCTGCTGTTCGTCACCAAAATCGCATTCCTATATCTGATTTAATTTACATTCATCGTTTCACACAGCATATTAACCTTTTAATAGATAATTTATGTCAATTTCCATAGTTACAAATGATTCTCTTAAAATTTGAAAACAATTCCGCAATTATTCCAAAATGTATTGCATCTCCATATATTCAACTCAGTAACCAATATTATTAACCAAGAAACTAATATTTTATTATACGTATTTTTTATTACGAAAATTATGAAATAATTATTTCATATTTCATCTATATTTATTCATGCATACTTGGCGTATCACTTTTTAAGTCTTATGAAGAATATAATATTTTATTATTTATGTTAAACATGAATTAGTAAATTAACTCAAATTTAATTGCTTGTCATTACTCATTGTATCTCTTTATAATTTAGTACAGGCTCCATGACCGACTTAATATGAACTAAGCTCATCTCATATAAGCAAAAAACTCGGATAAATCGGTTTTACATAAATCGTCATAAATAAGAAACTGAAATATAATTTTACATATAATATATTGGGACTGAATGGCCGAGTGTCTAGTGATCTGGTGCTCGGTGCCACAGGTTTCGGGTTAGAGTCCCGGCGGTGAAATGGATGTTTGTAGTGGTTCGGAATCCACTTTAAGCTGTAGGTCCTGGTCTCCTATGATTGTAAGAGCGTTACGGAGCAGAAGTCAGACTTCTACCTACGGTGCTCCATCAGAAGAGAAGCTGCACCCCTCTTCCCTGAGGGACACGACAACAACATATAATATATTAATGTATTGGCCCTGATGGCCGAGTGACTAGAGCTGTGGCTTTCGAATCCTCGCGGTGCCATGGATGTTTGGAGTGGTTTGGAATCCCCTTTAAGCCATAAGTGAAGGTCTAATGTGACTGTACGGCGTAATAATGATGACAACGAATAATGATGGCGTAATGATGATGATGATGACAACCCTATCCCGTAAAAAGACAAGCATCTCTTGTCTCGAAATCTGCCAGTAGGCAGACGGCCTTGGAGCACCATGGGGCTATTGCACCGATGGTGATATTAATTTTTAGGGTAATACATGTTACATAATTGCAGTCCTTATGATGTACATTTCCAAAGCTTTTATAAAAATGAGGGAGTAAAATTGTTAATTTGAATTTCGTGGTATTACTTATTTTATTATTAATTTGTGAAATGATAAATGTTAATAATGAAATTAGATTTGGTTCGCCACTCTACGGTCATTTTTTGCATACTTTAGACTAATTAGATGGGGGTATTTTAACGGGGATTCTTAACTACTGACAAACATCCATGCCCTCCAGGATTCGAACTTGACGCACCAAAGGCCAGAGCGCTATCCAATTGGCCATCAGGCCACTAATAAGGAGGTTAGAGCAAAAATATTGTATCCAAAGCGTTACAGTTTTTAAGGTTTAGGAAAATAAATAGATAGACAAACATACAAATCTTTACTTTGAGTAGTTTCATATTATTTTGCTCCCAATTGGCATGCAATTAAAATATTTTTATGTAAATTTAAAAAAAAATTATTTACAATGCTCTATAGTTGATACTCCATTTTTTTAAATTTACAAAACTGATCATAATTATAATACATGAAGTACTTAATCAATATTAATTAATTTTTAAAAATATTAATCCTATAATTGAACTGAAATTAAACAGAAGGTTAACATTCGTAACATTATGTAACTAACGTAACTTTATAGCATACGCGATTTGTAATGTTTTCTGTTATTCTATATTTCTAGTATTCAAAATCTATTCAAGAATTATATACATGTAAATCGATTTGGTAACATTCGCACTTTTGCAAATCAAATTAAACTTTTTTTGCAAAATCAAATTAACCTTTCTCAAAAATTAGGATATGGATCTTGAGGACAGTCACTACGACAATACATTCAAGTATATAAAAAATTGTGGATTATTTAATATGCGTCTTCTATAAAAAAAAAAAACATGCGGTTGATGGTTTTTAAGAAAAACAGAAAATTCAGTGAGTTTGGACATGATATTACATGCGTATAGAATATACGAAGATCCATAATCAATGTCAATCATCAATAAGCGTTAACAAAATTTTGAGGCCAGTCATTTTATAAAAGTCTGCAGTTTGTCTATTGGGTTTTGAGTATTTTTAAGTTTTGAGCCAGAAGATGATACCTGCATTAAAAATTTGAAATGATGGAGACAGACTCTTTCACGATAAAAAGAATTTCAGACGTAACATCACTGATTAAAGATTGTGGTTGATTCTATTGACTAACACAAGGTACAGTGGATGCTAGGGGACCCGGCAGAGCAGCAGCAAAGCTGACATATGGGGTTAACTTGCCAGGAAGAAGATACAGGCTGACAGTTTTCGATTGTTGATAATTTCAGCAGTATTTGGACGAGACTTAAGAAATCTTGGACAGCCCTACCAGATGAAGTGATTAGTATCTCCGCAGTTAATGCAAGTTAGTAGACTACTTTTTCTGTGGCAGGATGTTTAGTACATTCCTTGAGATAGTGCTCTTCGCCGTATTTCAGACATCTGGGTTTGGAACCACAGTTCGAAAAACTGTGGAGAAAATAAATGCAGCGTAAATATTTGGTACCATGAATAGCTTGTTAAATTGTTTAATCTTGATGCTGAGGTATAGAAGTTTATTTAGCTTAAAAATATCGAGACATAAATTACCACATAGAAAGTGGTGTTTAGTGTTTATTTTGATAAGTTGATTATCTTAACATTATTAAAGCCTTTAAGAGCCAGGTCTTGTGTAATTTCGTCAGTGTTAGGGACCTTTAAGGTCAACCTTAACAGGACTCTCAAATTTTGGAGTGATAATGAAGAATTCAATATTGTTTTATGATACTTAATAAGGATCAGTAAGGAACATTTTAAGCATTTACCCGCAAGTTTAATTCGCACAAATAAAGAGCTCGTCAAATTTCTTTAGAACCTCGGTTAGATTCGTCATAGAACAAACTACATATAATTGGAGAAAACTTAAGAGGTAGAGGGAAGCCTCAACTTTACCTTCAGCCAGTGTGAATTTTGTAGCGTTACGCTTAGGTGGATAGGTAAAACCTTCATTATCAAAGTTAATAGAATTAGAATTAGAGTTAATCTTATTATAGGTAAGGTTATTAGAATTAGTCATTAAATAGCCAGTATTTATTTTCAATTTTTAGATTTTCATCTATGAGTGGCACAATTTTTATTGACTTGCCAATAAAGCTTTCCTTTGCCGTATATACTTGTAGCATTCTTCAAAGGTTAGATAGTGATCATCAAGATGAGTGCACTTTTTATCAATGTTAGGAAATGATAAAATCTGATAAATGGAAGTCTTAACATTCATTCTTTAAATTTCAAAATAGTCAACTCATGACGTACAAGCATACAAGCCCGAGGCAAACTGCGATTGTTTGCCTCCAATGCTATAGCACAATAAGAATGATCACGAATCTAATCTTTAGCTATTTTCATACGATACGAGTTACTAGTTGCTGTATAAAACCAGACATAGATAAAAAAATGTACATACCAGACATAGATAAAAAATAGATAATTTTGTGCTATGATACATATTTTGTGCCAGATATATATATTTGTGCCAGACATAGATAATTTTTGTGCTATGTACATTGTACATTTTACAATGTACAATGTACATAACACAAAAATGTATATACCAGACATAGATAAAAAATGTATAATGTACATAGTACAAAATGTACTGTACATAAAAATACACAAAAATGTACAAATGAAACAGCAAACAAACAAAAAAATAAAAACCACTAAACTGTCAAACATTTAATGAAAACGCAGAAAATAATCAAAAACATTCTTCCGCTTTCAAATTCTTATTGATAAAAATAAATCAACTTCTATAAGAAAAAAAAAGTAAATTCGTATTTCTGCAAGAACTAAATTTCTAATTTTGAAAGGAGAAAAGAAATTCTCCTAAAATATCTTTTAAAAGAAAAGAAATATATATTTCTTTAAAATAGTCGTACAAAAAATATATTCTATCATAGAATGATGTAGAACTTTTACAAGTATGTATTATCTAATTTTATTGAATCAATGCAAAAATGTCAAGCAGTAGAGATCAATAACCTTTAAAATTACATTGTTCTGGAAGTATTTTCTGTATTCTTTCAAGAACAATAAAAAAATAGAACAATCAAAGAAGTTGCAAAATTTATGATTTCTGTAAAAACTATCAATAAGTATGCAATTCGAAAATATATGCGTATAAATCATTGATATACTTTATAGATGATTTACCATTATTATTCAAAGTGACACAGATAAAAAATAATTTAAAATTTATTTTGGTATAAATTTACAAAAACGAAAGAAGTGAAAGGATTTAAAAATATTTTCCTCGTCCTTTTTTTTTTTTTTTTTCAGAGATATGTATTCTAAATATATTTTCAATAAATAAAAAATATTGCAGGATAATTTCTTCTCTATATTTCACTTCGGACATGATCTCTACATTTTTCTTCTTGTATTTTTTTCCTTTTTGCAACATCGAATAATTTATATTAAATATATACAACTAATTATTATTATTTTTTTATGAAATATTCAGTAATCAGTAATAATAATACACGAGGGAGGATGGAATATTTTTGAATTAATATTGGGAATTAGAAGTTAAATAATAATTCTTCCCTTTTTTATTATTTATTTTGCACGATAAAACATTTTTTTTTTTCTTTCTAATGCAGCTGGCAAACACTGACAGCCTTGGTCTTGAATGCCTTAAGGCAAGCGCTGCACAGATGTTACTCACTTTGCATTACCCAGGGGGCGCGTGTAACGAAAATAAGCCACGGACGCGGGTAACAATACTCCCGCAACGCTCTCTACGATCCCTATTGCTAAAGTGGATTCCGAACCACTAACAAACACCCATGGCACTACCGGGACTCGAACCCGAAGCCTGCCATGGTACCAGCGCAGAGCGCTAGTCACTCGGCCATTCAGGCCCACGATAAAACAAAAAGATATAGAATGTTTTCGTGCGACCTTTATGCAGTTACGATTGCTCAAATAGATTAAAAATATGAAATAATCCTTGGTTCAAAGGGCAAGGTCATATAATTTAAAGAACATTTATCTCTTAGATTTTTCTTAATTTTATAATCTTCGTTGTTATTATGTTTATTTGCCTCAATAAACTTTAATCTCGATTCTATGACAGGTTGTAATGCACACAGGTTAGCGTTCACACAAAAAAATAAAAATGAGGAGAATCGGTAGAGATTGTGACAATGAATGTATCCGCATCCAATAATTGAATCGTTTTTTTTTCAGTACAATATGTAAGTGCAAGACAGTTAACTCTGACAATCCCTCTGGAATGGAATAGTTTCTCCTATTCATGAGAACACTATTGGTAAAATGCTATGGATTCCACAAGATTCCTGTTTTTTGTAAGCTGTTAAAATTTAAGCAATATAAGTAAAATATATTTGATTAGAGTTGTCAGTAAATCATATAAAATAATGCATGAATGAATTAATTTATAAATAAGGATAATTAATGTTACAAATTAGTGGCTGCTTACTTTTTGATTGCTCACTTTGCTTTATTGGTAAATTACTTAATACAGAAATGAGAACCAGATTTTTAAATTAACAAATAAGTAATATTTAAGAAAAAAATTTATATATATTGAATTTTTAAAAATTGCTTGAATTTTAAAATTTAAATTATATATATAATTTAAATTTTAAAAATTCAAACAAGTTTTACATCTCCATGATAAAAACCCCAATAAAAATTAGAAACAATAAAA
>BPLR01013225.1:0-134628 GCA_021605095.1 Caerostris extrusa | reverse complement strand
ATGATAGTATTATGATTTTACTGATAAACAAATAATATAAACAAAAATATGAAAGTCAATTCCTGCTTTTTTTTTCTATATATTGCAGAAAATTCTTTATAAATAATTTCCAATTCATTTTTATGTTTATCTGGCGCCATCTATTAATTATACATGGAACTTAAATCTAAAAATATATAATTAATTAATCAAAATTTAATTAATGAATTAATTAAACAATATTAACATCCAGTGTCATCACTACAAGTTCAAAAAAAATGTATTTGAGCTTGGTGAATGAATAAAAAGTGTTTTTATTAACGCTTGAAAATTTGAACAAGATATATATAGGGGGAGAGTGTGAGCTAATAGAAGGTGAAAAAAGATTTATGCAAGTTGCTTAAAAATATGGAATCCATTTTAATGTATTTAAATTCTGCATAACACGTGTATAACATGGCCTTAAATGGACAATAACATTTTGATTCTAGTGGCATATATTCCTAATTTTATAATTTCCGAAAACTTTGAGTGGTAAATGCACTTCTCAAGTGGATAGGAACCTTTCCTTAGAACTAAGCCTAAACCTTAAAAACACAATCTTAGAACTAAGAAGCCTAAATTTTACTATAAAGTATTACGATTTTTACTGAAAAAAAAAAAGATTTATGCAAGAATCTTAAAATATGCAATTCATATTAATGTATTTAAAAATTATGTATTACGTGTACAACACGGCCTTAAATGAACAATAGAATTTTGAATCTAGTGATATATTTTCCTAATTTCCGAAAACTTTGAGTAAAATGCACTTCTTAAGTGGTTGGAACCTTCCATAGAACTAAGCTAAATATAGAACACAATCATAGAACTAGCCTAAATCTTAAAACACAGTCTTGAAACTAAACGGTACGATAAAGTATTGCGATTTTTTACTAAAAGATTTATGCAAGATTCACAATATGCAATTCATAATAATGTATTTAAAATTGTGCATAATACGTGTACAACACGGCCTTAAATGAACAATAACTTCAATAATAATTTTATAATTTCCGAAAACTTTGAGTAAATCACTTCTCAAGGTGGATGAGGAACCTTTTCCTTAGAACTGAGCGTAAAAACCTTAGAACAAAATCTTAAAACTAAGCCTAAACCTTTAGAATAAAATCTTAGAACTAAGCCTAAAACTTTAGAACACAATCTAGAACTCAGCCTAAATCTTACGATAAAGCATGACGATTTTTACTAATGAAAAAGATTTATGCAAGATTCTTAAAATATGCAATTCATATTAATGTAATTTAAAATTCTGCATAGCACGTGTACAACACGGCCTTAAATGAACAATAGCATTTTGATTCTAGTGATATATTTTCAAACAGTAACAATGGCGAAAAATAACCTTTTCAATGCTGATATCGGAAGCAGATTATTTTATACCTACCTCCTGACTGATCAATAAGCAACTAGAAGCCTGTGTCATTGAATATGTCTTATCATTTTTTTTTAAATACATTTTTTTTCTTATCAGAAGCGGGTGATAAACAAATGGGCTGTTCTATACTAAAGTATTTCAAACTTCACTCATAATGGCAGGTTGGTTGTACTTTGTCTTTTTTGGTTATACAAATTCCAAAAAACGGTTCGTATTTTTTCTGGTTTTCAAATTCATATGATAAGATTATTTTCATTAATTATTTATTGTAGCATTATGAATTTTCTGGGTTTTTATTAATATAGTGATGTAATATAAAAAACATATTTATATTATATTTAAACACATATTTATATTATATTTAAACATATTTATAATATTTAAACTGCTTAAAAAAAACATATTTATTTATAATGATATAATTATAAATAAATATGCTTTAAAAAAGGTAATAAATATTTGTTATTAAAAGTTTATGTTTGTAATAGCAAACTGTATAGTGACAATAGGGTTTGACTATACATGAAGTATTATAATGCGGTAAGCAGTAACTGGTTTTATATATCATAATCATTATCATGAATCTTGATCGTAGTATCATGAAGCTAGTGACGCCCTAGTTTTTAAAATAGTGCTCAACCTAATGATCAATATTGATAAGCGTATATTTTTAATCTGCTTTTATTTGTATTGTGATTTCGCTTGAGTTCTAGATATACAAATAATGTTTATTTAGATATAAGATTCCTGATTATTTTCTGCCTGTAATTATAGATTTATTTAAATATTAGCTCAATGGTTATTAAATTTAATATCTACTACTTCTATAATTAACTATTTATACTTATATAAAAGTATTAATATCGATATAATATATAAAATTTAATATCATATTATCTAATGTGGTATTAAAGGTAATACTATATACTTTAATATCTACTACATGAAAAAGTGACTGGATCTAATGATTCACTGATTAACCTTTACTGCATGTATATTGTATATTTAAATATTAGCTCAGTGGGTATTAAATATAATATAATCACTTTAATATCTATTACTTAAAATAGGGATCGATCATAATTTATCATAATGATACTCATACTATCATTTACTATAATAATACTACTACTATAATTTATTATACATACTACTACTATAATGTACTATAATACTACTACTGTTTGATATCTATTTATTATAATACTGACTATCTATAATTTAGCTATATATAATACTACTACTGCTGTAATTCTATTATAATACTAAACTACTATACTATTTACTATAATAATACTTGACTATATATATTTTACTGTTTTACTGTCTAAGAAAGGTTTGTTATTTCATTAAACAAACTTTTAGATTGTTACATAAATTAGAATATAATACATCGGTAGACATAGACTTTTTTCCATCTTTTCTGGCAGACAACAAGTCAGCAGAAAAAAAACGATTCATTTTTTTGATGCCCATAAATCAAACTAATGTTTGATTTCAAAAGCTATTTAAATCGACATTCAGACAGCAATGTGTCAAATGATTGACACCAAATGATAATCCGGATAAGGCAAAACGACTTCCCTTTGCTAGTGCTCTAGTCTTTGGTACCACAGGCCTCAGTTCGAATCTTGGAGCGGCCTTCATAGATGTTTGTAGTGGTTTCGTAATCTACTCTAAACTGTAGGTACCAATCTCATATGACCTGTAGAGAGCCTGGCACAAAGCCCAACCAGACTTCTTACCCACATCATTCCCAAACTGTAAGCGCAAACGGCTCTAGGCACGGTGATGTGGTGTGACGTAATAGTAGTAGTGGTTGGGGATCCACGTTCTCACTGTAGGTTCGTCTGGGTCCTGGTGGCCAAAAAGTGCTCACAAAATACCTCATAAAGTGACAAACCTACTTCCGCAGTGTAACAGCCCCATGGCGGACCAACGTCAGTCTTCCTACGGGCAGATTTCGAGACAAGATGTGTTTTTCTTTTTCACGGTAGGGATGTCAGCGCTGCGCCCAACGCTCTACTGTCATGTTTATGCTCACGACCAAGCCGATTTCGGTGGATTTCGAATCATTGTAAACATCCATGGTATCGCGTCGGGACTCGGACCCGAAACCTGTTGTACAGAGCGCTGGTCACCAGGCCGTGCGTGCCCCAAATGAAGAGCACCCTCTATACGTCAAAACCTAATGACAATTATTTAACTTGAAAATAGTTGTCAGTCCGGATTATTAATAATGTAAGTGATACGTTTTCTGTTAGGGAAAACCACTCGAATTAAATTTACTTACTTAATGCCATTGTGCTTTATTGCTTAAGTTTCCAGTGCTACTTCACTATAAATATTTGTTTCCTGTAGAAATCTCTTTAAGCAAGCAATTATTCAAATATTTTTTAATTGCCAGAAATATTTCTTAAGAGAATGCTGCACTGCTGGGTTATTTTAAAATCACCTATGAGTTATCATACAAATTATTTTGTTATTTTAGTTATATAAAGAGCCTCAGCGTGAGAAATATTTTGAAAAATCTTTAAATGTAATAAAAACTCCTGCTTTAAAAATGTGTAATTAACATCAGATTCAATTATTCTTAAATTTAAATTAAACACTATTTTTTAAAATTGTTGATGATATTTTAAACAAACCCTGAGTTTGTAAATGATAAATTTCCATCTAATACATTTACAGATGTTTCGTAGAACACAGTCATGTGATAAATTCATTCAGAAACTGCATGCACCCTTTTTTGCAAACATTTTTAAAAACACATAATAGTTCTTCTGGTGCTATATCCTTGATATTCCTTTCTTTTCTTTTCAAAAGATTCGCTTGATATATATTCGTTATTTTAAATTAACAATCGAATATTATTGAAAAAAATTAGTTGAAGCTATAGTATATTATTCGAAACATAAATTACTTGATCAATTTTATCAGAATGATGTTTTACAATTAAGAGACAGATGAGTGAAAATTATTACAAATTGATACGCATTTATTTACGTTGTTATTATTGTTATACGTTGTTCATTTATTATTGTTGTTGTTGTTGTCGTATCCCCTGAAGGTACAAAGAAAATCAAGTATCGTGGAGTTCGAATAATATTGGCTACGTTGATTGTCAGCTAGGGTATAAGTTCTCTTCAAGGGGATGCAGCTGCAACAGTTGGGTAATCAATGATTGGATGAGGAGTAAGCTCGATATCAGGGCAGTTGCCATATTTTTTGGTATTTTTAACACCATCAGCAGAAATTTTCATATATTTATGGGGCTTCATCCTTAGTCTTGTGAGCGTAGTTGCTGTTTTTCTGTAGGCATATAGTTCTGTAAATTGAAATTTGGTTTAATTTTAGAATGTGCATTATAAATTTAGATTTTTCCATCATTTGGATCTGCAAGGGAAGTAGGAATGGCACTCTGATAACAAGACTTCTGGCCTTCTTCGCCAAAGAAACTATAATTTCATTAAATTCAAAATCCCCATGAGCAGGGATCCATTGCAAAATACATTCGGTGCAAGCAGTTGAATTTCTTCTAAAGAAATATAATGTTCGAATCATACTTTAAAAACCTTTTTTTTTTTTAATAGCCTGTAAAGGCAGACCTTGAAGATAGTATTTCCATTTATTTGTTGTGATGGAGATAGCTTCAGAAAATGCCTTTTGAATGGCTAGCAGTTTTCATGTGAAACATGATGCAATTTTTCCTAAACACAAGCAACAAATTCAATTCTTTGCCCGTCTGTGAGCAACAAAACAGCTGCCAGAGCTGTTTTGCTGCTCCCCGACGAGAGCAAAAGTTTGTTTGTTTACCCTTATTTAATTTTAATTTAATTTGTTTATAACATCTGTACCATTTTCGGTCTATCATTTGTGGCAATCTTAAAAACATGTATTTTAAAATAGTCATGTACTATATCAAATTTTTCTTGATACGATATCATTAACATAACCAAAATAAAAAGAAAGAAGTCAATGGGAGTGATATCTGTTAATCAATTCTCTCTTCAGTTATGCTAAAGACAAAGATTGAACAAAGATATAGGGCATGGCAAAATTAACACTGATTCTTCACCCTTGATCGACCATGTCAAACGATGTGTACCATTTCCTGTGATTCGTGCAAATAAAAGCACATGTGGAATTAAATTAAATCATTACAAAATTCTTCTTAATAATTTTATTCTTAATTATTTAAAGTTCGATTGCCTTGTTTAATTTTAATTTAATTTAATTTAAAAATCACAATGTTTTCCATTATTTACACAAAGCACACCAAAAGGTACTCAACATCTTCATCTTTTCTTGCATCGACGTTATTTTAAAATAGCCATGTTCAGGATCTTTATTTTTGAATACACGATTTCTTTAACATAACAGATAGAATCAATGAGAATGACATCTGTTGCAAGTATCTATCGATTATGCTACAGGCAAAGCATAAACGATGTAACAAAGATATGTAAGGACATCATAAAGCTAGATCACTGATGACATTGCCACCATTGATCGCCCATGGCAGAAATATCGAGTACCATATTGGTATGTTCGTGCAAATAATGCATATAGAATTTTATTATTACAAAATGACACGAATTTAAATTCGATGGCTTTATTTAATTTTAATTTAGTTTAAATTAATACATCTATCAATGATCACCATCCTTTACGCAAAGCACGCCAAAAGGGTCCACAACATTTGCATCTGTCGATCAATTGTGGGAAGACCCTATCATCGGTACTTTAAAATAGTCATGTCCCGTACTTTTGTTTGATACCGATTTCTTTAATATAACCTTATAGAAAAGCAATGACATCTGTTGCAGGAAAGTATCTATATTTATGCTAAGAAATCGTATATCGATTTGGGATAAGCGACATAAAAAACTTTTTAAATGGCCCTGATGGCATTGCCACCATTGATCGATCATTTTTTAAGACGGATATCGAGAGTATCATGTTACTGTGTTCTTCATGCAAATTAAAATGATTTTCATATACAAATTAAAAATTAAATTATTTCAAAATGGCACTAATTTATTTAAATTCGATTGCCTTTGTTTAATTTTAATTTTGTTTAATTTAATACATCTCTAAATGAGCACCATTATTTACACGAAGCACACCAATAGGATACCCAGCATTTTGCATCGATTGATCAATTGTGGCAATATCATCGTTATTTTAAAATCGTCAGATTCCGTATCGTTGTTTGAAACACGATATCATTAACATAACCAGATAAATAGAAATCTTTTGGATGAAGTTGGATGAAGCTTGGGAGTTTTGCATGAAGTATCTATAGTCATGCTAAAGACATCGCAGATCGAACAAACATATGCGACCAGGGATGGGCAAACTACGGCCCGCCGGAAGGTTCTATCCGGCCCGCGGATAGAATTTTAATTTGCCGGTCCGAGGCAAATAAAAGAAATAAATATTTATAGATTATATATTCATCGCCTTTTCTACTTTAATTAAATATTATTTTTTTCTCCCTTTTTTCAAAGGACTGATGATCTTTTTACTTTCTCTATTTTTGTTCTGTAAAACATAAATCGACGGAAATAGCAAGCACAGACAGCTTTCAATCGGTAAAGTGTTAAAAGCTGCAGTTCTTTGTTAGTTATAGCTGTAGATTGGCACTAACAAGTTAGAGTTTTACAAATCATTATCGAAAGTAAGTTTTCCAAATTTAATATCTCACGCCCAGAAAATTAGTGCTATGTTTGCTTCATCTTTTATATGTGAACATGTGTTTTCAACTATGAACCTTAGAAAGAATTATTTCAGAAATAGAGTGGCAGATGAGCATTTAACCTCGTTCCTTAGAATCAGTACATCTCACTTTGAACCTCAATATAAGAATTTTTAAAAATGAAATCGCAATTTCATTCATCTCATTAACATATTTAAATTGTAATACTTGTATATTGTTTTTAAAATTTTAGAAAAATTTATCTTGGCCAGCCAAACTTTTTTTTTCGATTTTTGGTCGAAACAGTTTGCCCATCCCTGATATGCGACATTACAAAGCAGAAGAGGGATAATGGTGCTTAAGACATTAAATTAAGTGAGCTAAATTGAATAAACATTTCATTTTGTAACAAGTTTCATTTGTCTGTCTTTTTTATTTCCCTTTGAAATACATTTTTTTTAAAATTGTAAATAAACTTTATGAATAGCTTTATAAAACATCATTAATAGTTCATGTTCCGCAATATTTATCCGTATGCATGAGATTATTATAAAAAAAATGTAAAGATGTTCTACTAAATAAACTAAATGGATTCTACTGAATTAAAATCAAAATAATTCCATTGTTAAATTTAAAAATTTCTACTTAATTTAAAAATCTGACACGAAAAAAGAATTCAAATGTTCTGAGAAACAGTTTAATAAGTTAGTTTCACTTTCATTTTTTTTTAGGTTTTCTTCTTCTGACGCAACAGACCCATGGTGGCAAAGGCCACCTGTTTACCGACAGATAATTTTTTCCGTCTTATCTGGAATAAATAAATTCCATTTAAAAAAATTACATGATTAAATAATCCCAGTCCAAATAAAGCAGTATTTCGATTTCATTGAAGAAAAAAGACAACAAAATTTCACAACATTGAATACAAGAGCAGCATTTTCATGACATATAGGATATGCAATACTATATTGTTTATCTTTTCTTAAATCAAACCCCTAGGGTTACAATTTTCACTTTCTTATATCTTTTTGATTTTCATCTGCACAATGATCAAACATTTTCGAATGTGACCAATAAAGTTTATTTTGTACGTGTGTGTGTGTGTGTGTGTGTGTGTGTGTGTGTGTGTGTATATAATTTATTTTTTTTATTTTTTTTTTTTTCTTTTTCTAAATTGTTGATCGTAGAAGTATGGTTTTCTGCCCTTTGTTAGGGTATCCGAATGAGGAATTTAGCCAAATACAAGTTATGGAATACTGCTTGACACTCTGTATAAAGGAAATAGTTTGAAGTTTTTTTATTTATTCTATGATATTTCATCATATAAAATAATCAAGGGACATTGAGTAAAAAATGATATCCATGGCCAAGTTTCCTACAAAGGTATTACCTTTCCAATAAAATTCATTATTTGCCATGCTGGACGTTTAAATAATTAATTTATATATTTTAATTTATATATTTATTTATTTTCATATTTATATTAACTGCATTTTAGGTAAGAAGCTCTTTGCAAATTATGATGGTGTAAATTCTGGTTTCGTTTACTGTTGATTTGCTTTGTTTTAGCAGAATATTGTTGTTGTTGTTATCGTGTCCATGGATTTAAAATATAATTATCAAAGTTAGACCAAGTCAAAAGTCTTCACGATAGCCGCCGCTAGCAATGGCGCAGCTTCACTATACAGGACTTCTCTTAAGTTGGCCTCGATTGGCACCCTACCCAATTGCAAAACATGGGGAGGGAGTGCTGGGCATCTAGAATGTGCTTTTAGATGTTAGGAAAGCGTTGGGGCAATTTCTGCAGGGGATGTATTCCCTGGTCTTGTCTGGGAGAATCTTCATTCCTCTCTAATGATTAGTTCTGAGTCTGCTAATAACTGATGTCAACTTCCTAGGGCAGTTGAAGTCCGTGATTTGTGGCTTCTTAAAGTTATGAGGAATTAGTCGGCTTTTGGCAACTGCGTTAGCATCTGCAAGTGGGATGGTAGTCCTGGGATGATCATTGTCCCTTGGCTTCTTTGGCTAAAGAGTCAGCGCATTCGTTGCCCTCAAGGTTGACATGTGCAGGAATCCGTTGAAGATGACATGGCCTCAATAGAGTATTTGAGCAGAACATTTATCGCAGAAAAGTATCTCTATTTTAAATTGCTTCCAGCATTTTCAAAAAAATCACTAACCCGTCAGTGACGCCTGAGATATTTGAGTCATTTAGATATAAAGCAACAGCCTCTTTAATTGCTATGAGCTCGCTGTTTGAAGTTTGAAGCTATCAGGCCTGTGATTGTCCTCGTAGCATATTTGTCGACGTGTTCCGGACTGCAGGTCGCGTCGCGTCGGCTACCCCGGACGTGGTAGCATCAAGACTAAGATTTCGATATGCACAATCCATGGAAAAAGTTTGCTAGGGCCTCGCAAGGTTGGACATCTACCTGTTGGTCCGCGGAGGTATTTTATTTCCCTCCTACCACCCATCGGAGACCGATGAAGGCATTCCCAACCGCCACCTGGGGACGCGCCCTCTAGGGGTTACAGGCTCCCCGAGGGCGGCAGAATATTAGAAACTAAATATGTTTTTGTGTTTTTTTATTAGTTCTAATTAGTGACTTTTAATTTCATTTCAATTCTAAAACTGTAGTGTTCGTCGTTTGTTTGTACAGCTAGATCTGTATGTGGTTGGGTTGATTCACAGGTTTAAAAACACACAGTTTTATTTACAAATAAACACCACAATTAACTAAACACAAACACAACATTAACTACAAACAATATCAAACACATTTAATGACAATATAAACACATTATAGATTCTTGGAAGGAGTCCACTTCTGAGCTGTAAATAAATATATCCAGGTTTGGATTAGATGACCGAGATATACTCCTTATACTCAGGGATTATACTTCCCCTCAGGGAGGAGAGCTTACAGGCCAACTTATGAACAGGATTGTGCGAACTATATTTTCTCTCGGGGTGAGAGAGTGTAAACTAAACGTCTGCTAGGCAGCAGCGCGGGTCACGCTGTACGTCCTCTCTGGTGAGAGTCTCAATGGCGATCATTTCTTCAGAAAGCCACAAGGGGCGCTCTTTCAGTGCGTAGGAGGGAGCACGGTTACAAAACTATATTCATATAATTTATTTTTATTTCTAATATTTTCTTAATCATTTCGTAGTTACAATAAACACATAAAATAGATATTTTAAAATTGTCAATAAAATGCGACAGTTTCAATTTCTATTTACTTAGGTTTGTAAAAAATATATTGCATTAAATCTTTCTAACAGCTATTCCATTTTTATTAATGTTTCTAATAATAAAATAAAGATATATATATTATTAATTATATTATGCATATATATATTATTATATATTACATTGTGCATATATTTTACATTATAAAATTTAATGTTATTATAATAACTTTTTAACTTGTAATATTATTATAATAACTTTTTTAATATTGTTACAAATTTAATGTATTTACAGTATTCACAGGTTGCCGAAGATTGTCTCAAGGAGTGGAATGTCACCCACGAAGCCAGTCTTCATTTTGCCTGGGATGGAGAAGATAGAGAAAACGATGTTATGTTTTTTGTGGATCCCGTAACAGTGGGCGACGACATAACAGATTGCAGAAATCAGACGCTGAAAGCACCTTTTTCACAGAAAATAATATGGATAGAGCCGCTTTGCTCGAATACTACCCACTGGATAACGGCTAGCCAGATTTGTGCAGACAATTCCACCTCACAAGAAAAGAAATTCGAGATTAATTCAGATTGTACGTATTTACTCATATTTTTTTTCAATCTTTGACTATTTTTCAATTCCTTCTATTAGCTCACACTCTCCCTATATATATCTTGTTCAAATTTTCAATCGTTAATAAAATACTTTTTATTCCTCCACTCAAGTTCAAATACATTTTTTTGAACTTGTAGCGGATGACACTGGATGTTAATACAGTTTTTCAAATATTAATTCAGTAATTAAATTTAATTAATTAATTTTAGTTTTTTTAGATTTAAGTTGCATATATCTACCAATAGATAAACTTAAAAACTGAATGAAAATTATTTAAAAAAGGACTTTCTGCAATATAATGAAAAAAAAGTAGGTATTGACTTTAAAAATGTTTTTTTATATTACTTGTTAATATTCCAGCAAGATTTTCCATGAAATTTCGTTTCCATTGTGCAAAACTTATACATTCCGAATTTAAGTCACATATTTTCTCCTTGGCTGATTTTATATGAAAATGCAGTTCCTTTTTGCAATTGTATCCGTCATGTGAGATTATTTATGAAATAAATATTAAAATCTATCTCAGAAACTTACAGGTAAATATAAATACGGAAGGTTCATTCCTGCTTAGTAAGCACGAAAAAATTTGAGAGATTGGTCTTTTTTTTTTCGCACGTTAAAAGTTTTTAAGATAGAAAAAAAATTATTTATTATTATTATTTTGATTATTAATTATTTTTTAATTATTTAATATTAATATTTTAATTTTTTATTATTTTTTAATTATTTAATATTAACATTTTAATTATTTATTATTATCTTTTTTTGCTTTTGACCTTTTTTTTTTTTTTTTTTTGCTAAAAGTTTTTTAAAAACATTATATTATATTAATATTTAATTATTATTAACATTATTAATATTTTTATTAATTTTTTTATTATTAATTTTCATTTTAATTAATATTAACATTATATTATATTAATAATTTTTATTATTTTATATTAATATTTTAATTATTTATTATTATCTTTTTTTGCTTTTGACCTTTTTTAATTTTTTTTTTCATGCTAAAAATTTTTTAAAAACATTTTTTACTTATTGTTATAATATTGGGTTTTTTTAGACTTTTATTAGACTATTGTGATTATTACAGACCCTTTTAATCAATTTTTTTTTGTAATTATTTACACATTTTAAAGATGATTTATTGTATATGTACGATAAAAATATAGAATTCATGCAATTTATTTATTTATTTTGGACATTGGTATCGGTCGTCGTTGGAAACATTTAAATTTGAAAGGGTTACCTTTTACATTTAAGCAAAAATATTTTAGCAAAATTTTTGAACCAAAAACTCTTAAGGACCATTTCTCCAAAATTATTGCTTCTTATTTTATATTGAAATATTGCAACTGGTTCGACATGGCAAGATGAGTGTTGGCTTTTCGAGCTAAGGGAGCTGAGTTCAAAACCCATTAAGTGAAACAGAAATACCTTTCGTATGCTTGCTAAGGAGGAAAATAATAAATCCGTATGACTGAATGTAGTTTCGTTGTTCTAGAGAAGGTAAGGTATGGTTTGTCGCTCTACGGTCATTTTGTCAAACAATGTAGTTATGTCTTAAATTTGTTTATTTTAATAACACTTATGCCAAATGAATATAACCGCATTGAAATTCAAAGTTATAAATCTGTAAAATATATATTTCTTTTTCTTTTTCTTTTTATATTTCTTTTTGCCTTTGCCATATATTTGTTTTTATTTTTCTTTGTCATATATTTCTTCTTCTTTTTCTAATCATTGTATTTCACCACCAATGGTATGTTTGGACAGCAGTCAAAAAATATGCTCATAAAAACGTAAAGAAAAATATGCAATTATGCAAAAAATATGTTCATGAAAATTTCATTTCACTCGAATGAATAAGTAATTGTTAAGCACTTAGTTACTATTTTTGTGTAATGCTGATAGTGGTTTAGAAAATAAACAAATTTTTTTATTTATCTTCAAATGGAAGTTCAAAGTTGTATTTTAATGCTTTTTCACGCAAGTATCTTTATCAAGTTGATTATTTCATTTATCTGCTTTTTCGTTATTTGATAAAAATATCTAATACTTGAACAATCATTTCAAAGTAATATATTTTTTTTTTTTTGCTTTTTTGCTTTTTCTTGTCATCTATTTCTTTTTCTTTTTGTAACCATTCCATTTAGTAGTAGTAGCCTCTTAGCAAAACATTATGTGCATGAAAATAAGAAGTCATGGCCTTGAAATTACTAAATTTTATTTTGTATTAGATAATAATTATCTCGACCATTATCAGATCGTATTTCGTTTTGTATTGCTAGCAATAGAAATTAATTTTTGTGTTAATAAAATTTTACATTAAATTTTGTAAGGAAATATATGTAAATATTAATTTACAATTGTAGATAAATAATCGCGGATGTAAAACTAAGTATTGTATAAATATGTGTATGAATGTTTCTTTATTTATTGGTTTATGGATTTTCGTTACAAATTAATATCATTTTCAGAAAAATCATTTATTTATACAAAAATATTTTTATTTTTTTAATCAACTGTATTAGAATCAATCACATTTACATTTATTTATTTCAAAATGGCTTTTCTATACTAAATAATATTTCTTCTGATATGAAAATGTAAAGAAATATACACTATAAAGTGATATTTTATAAATAATGAAATACCGCTTTATAACTCATATTCTTATTTATAGAATTATTTTGATTTATTTTTTTTTAATCATAATGTGTTTTTATATACTGTGTTAATTAGTTGTAAAAATAAAAAAAAAAGCCACAATTATACGACCGTTTTCTCAATGTTATTTCACTGAAAAATCATCAAAATTTTATCTTGGAAATATTGTTTCTCTAATCTTAATAATAATTGTTCTTAATTCGAATTATACGAAAATTTGATTAATTGAAAACAATAAAGGTGATGAAATCAATTTTTAAAATAGTTTTTTAGATTCAAGATATATGTAAAAAAATATCAATTGACATGACAAGAGATGCGAAATGATTCTTTCAGGGACAACTATCGTGTGTTAATTGACATGATAAAAGATGGGAAATGATTCTTACAGGGAGAATTATCGTTAGAATGAATAAAGAGGAGAATTAATTCATTCAGGGAGAACTATCGTGTGTTAATTGACATGATAAAAGATGGGAAATGATTCTTACAGGGAGAATTATCGTGTGTTAATTGACATGAATAAAGAGGAGAATTAATCATTCAGGGAGAACTATCGTGTGTTAATTGACATGATAAAAGATGGGAAATGATTCTTACAGGGAGAATTATCGTGTTTAATTGACATGAATAAAGAGGAGAATTAATTCTTCAGGGAGAACTATCGTGTGTTAATTGATGATAAAAGATAGGAAATGATTCTTACAGGGATAACTATCGTGTGTTAATTGACATGAATAAAGAGGAGAACTAATTCATTCAGGGAGAACTATCGTGTGTTAATTGACATGACAAGAGAGGAGAAATGATTCTTACAGGGACAATTATCGTGTGTTAATTGACATGAATAAAGAGGAGAACTAATTCATTCAGGGAGAACTATCGTGTGTAATTGACATGACAAGAGAGGAGAAATGATTCTTACAGGGACAATTATCGTGTGTTAATTGACATGATAAAAGATGGGAAATGATTCTTAAAGGGAGAACTATCGTGTGTTAATTGACATGAATAAAGAGAAGAATTAATTCATTCAGGGAGAACTATCGTATGGTAATTTAGAGGAGAAATGATTCTTACAGGGACAATTATCGTGTGTTAATTGACATGATAAAAGATGGGAAATGATTCTTACAGGTAGAACTATCGTGTGTTAATTGACATGAAAAAGAGGAGAATTAATTCCTTCAGGGACAACTGTCATATGTTAATTGACATGACAAGAGAGGAGAAATGATTCTTTCAGGGACAACTATCGTCTGTTAATTGACATGTCAAGAGAAGATAAAAGATACTTTCAGGGGAGAACTATCGTGTGTCAATTGACATGACAAGAGAGGAGAAATGATTCAATCAGGAAGAACTAAAGTGCATTAATTGGCATGACAAGAAAGGCGAAAGGATTCTTTCAGGGAGAACTGCCGTATACTAATTGATATGACAAGAGAAGAGAAATGATTATTTCAGGAAAAATTATTGTGTGTTAACTGCCATTCATGTGCTTTTGATAAGGAAAAAGAAGACATAAAAACTTCAACCAGGCAGAATACCTGACACTGTGAGACATTTACACTCTGCATTATGACTCTTTTGGTCTCTGAAAGCAATGATTGCCAATAGATTCGACAAGGACAATGATTGCCAATAGATTCAACAATGACAATAATTGCCAAAACAATGGCTGAAGCTGAAACAATGACTGCCAACTGCCGTTTATTATCGTGCACGCTTTTTTCTTATGGTACATTGCTGGGCTTCGTGTTCCACTTAAAGTATTCCCCCTCACTGTCTTCAGATGAGGGGGACAATTGGCCTTTCGCTTTTTGAGGTAGTTGCTCTTACTTTTAAAGCCAGCCAGCTCCCAATTTCGTGTCCTATCAAAAGGATTCTGAAAACTCCCAGATCATCAAGGAAAGACGCTAATACACACTGCCACAATCTTCATCGTGTGCTTTTTGTTTCTCAAAGAAGTAGCTGAACCTATACCATCAGCAGATTCCAATATGTGTCCTTCTAGCTGAGTATGTTACTACAGGGCCGGGAGTTGGGCTCTACAAGATTGTTCTGTAACCTATTAATGAGTTAAGCAAAATAAATCCGCAATTACAAAATAAAAAATTATATTACAATT
Organism: Caerostris extrusa; assembly: GCA_021605095.1. Classification (NCBI taxonomy): domain Eukaryota; kingdom Metazoa; phylum Arthropoda; class Arachnida; order Araneae; family Araneidae; genus Caerostris; species Caerostris extrusa. The sequence goes on along the minus strand of BPLR01013225.1, from coordinate 118,906 downwards.
TGTAATTCTGTATCTATATTTGTTATGTTTTGTGAATTGTGAGAGAATTTTTTTTTTTTTAAGGCTGATATGGAGAGCTTAGAACTACTTATTTGTTAACATAAATAAAATTATATAAGAAAACTCCTTTAATTATTAAAATTGTATTATTTTCAGTAAAACATCCTGCACGTGTTTCCTTTTATATATCAAAAACACATATATTTTCTATTTCAGATCTCTTAGCTCCATCTAATATTACAACGGTTGAAGTGACCAATACTACCATACAATTAGAATGGGACCAACCCTACGCAGATGCTCATATTACTGCATATCAAGTCTGGGAATCTGCGACAGATAATTTTAAGTTATCTGCCTTGTACCATACAAGCAAACCTGAATACAAATTAGCAGGTTTGGTACCCTACACTGAGTGCTTCATCATAATCAGAGCAAGGACTGAATCAACTGTTGGACCATGGTCGGAAAAATGTCTGTTCGAACGAAAATAGGAGGTAAAAACATTTACTGCATTTTATTTAGTTGAAGTTTGAAATGTTAAAAATTCTTTGATAATTATTTTTTAATAAAAAGTATTTATTGTTCTGATAATGCAAATAATAATAATATATTTTTGTAACATTCTACTATGTTACATATGTCAAATAGAAATATTTGTATTTAAATTCATTTTTTACAAAGATTCTGAGGAATAATGACTGATGTACTACTGTGTCCAAAAAGTAAAAACCAATTTTCAATTTAAAATTCCCGGGGCTTATGGGATTTTAATTTTCTTCTTCTTTTAGAATCAGGCACTGTCCTTGATATCTGTGTGAAAATTGATGACAAAATATTCATTAGTGTTAGAGTTACGCTTGGCTTTGAGAGATGCTAAAACTGATTCCGGCGATTTTTGAAATGTTTGAATTAATTGAGCAAAAAGAACTTGCATCACATTTTTTTTTGCGGAAACGTATAGAATGTTGCAGAAGGCATTCGGTGAACATTCCTATAAAAAAGAAATGTTTAGAAGGGCTATAAATACTTTTAAAGAAGGCAGAGAACGCGTTGAAAACGAAGAGCCCTCTGGGTCAACCATCAACCTCAACCGACGAAGCTCACGTCCAAAAATTAAAGATTTGGTGCTTGCGTCGATATACAATCAGAGACCTTGCTGATGATGTTTGAATTTCAAAAGGATCGGTCAATTCCATTTTGGTCCTCAAACGCGTCAAATCTCGACTGGTACCGAACACACTGAATGAGCCAGCTCACACTGCATTGATTATTCGTGATTTCGCGAAAAATGTAACCCATATCGTTCCACAACCACTGTATTCACACCGTGCAACTTCTGGCTATTCACTAAACTCAAAATACCCCTCCTGGGACACCGTTTTGAGTCGATTGAAGCAAAACTTGAATCGCCGCGAGCTTTGAAGGACATCCCTGCCGAAGACTTTTGCACGCATTGAGGATTGAAAAAGTTGGCATAAGTGCATGGGGCATCACATGGTGTCCGGAGGGGATTACTTTGAAGGCGATGAGATAAAATTAGAAGAATAAATAAAGAGTTTTTGAAAAAAAAAAATAATTGGTCTTACTTTTTGGGCACAGTAGCATATTAATCCAAACTAGAATATTCCTAAATGAAATTGTTAGAACAATCTGCAAAACCGATTTGTTAATTACAAATCAGATAAAAGTAAAGTCATAAATTTACTTATAAATCTGCAATACATTTTATAATACTTCTCAAAATGGGATTAACGACTTATACAAAGATTGACAATACAGAAATTAATGCCGAAACTATATGTATTATAATATATTCCCAAGTTAATGTTTACTATTCAAACGTAATTTGTCTAAGTGTACATCGCAGAATGAAATATAAAAATTACTTTTAGATAAATTAAGCCGGCATACTACGTGAAAAATTTAAGGAATGTTTGTTTAAATTTATTCAAAGACGTATAATAGAAACTAACTAACTAACTATGTATATATATATTCTAAAAAGATCAAATGTTTTAAATGCTTCCTCTGAAAGGATCACTCTTTATGTTATATCAAGTACATTAACATTTTTAAGAATTTCTAAATAAATCAATATTTATCTTTTTATTTCTCAGAGTCCAATAAATAAATTTGATTCTTCTTATTGCAAAAATTTTACATCGCAAAAGTTCTTACAAATTTTTTTCTTCATACTTAATTTATAAATTAAAAATATGATTTTTGTATATTATCAACCGAACTTGTATCTCTGAATCTTGAATTTAAATCTTAAGTAAAATGAATCAGATTTTTGAAATATGCTATCTTATGCTTATGTATCCTTAAAACTTATATTTCATTTTTCAATATTTTAATATAAATAAAAACAAATAAATGAATAAAATTTTAATATATATTTATGTAATTTTTAATTATTAGGCTGGTGCATAATTATCAGGCGTTTTTAAACGATATTATCAAGCGTTCTTGAACATTATTTATAATGAAAAAGGAAACATAAAAATTCAACAGTAACATTTTTAAATGATTACTCAGGAGCGTAGTCACCAGTTACTTCAATAGCTGCTTCCCATTTACTTGGGAGACGGTCAATTCCATGGGCAAAGAATTCACGGTTCTTAGAGGCAATCCATACTTTGGCATCTGTCACTAAGTTATCGAAATCGTCATAAAAATGATCGAAATCGTCATAAAACAGACCTTTTTCTTTTGAGATTTTTGAAGAGAAGTCATGATTCATCCCCAGTGACAAGATCCTTCAGAAAAGGACCCAGCTCATTTCGTTGAAGCAAATCGGTGAAAATTCGGACACCTTCGACTTTATTGCTGTCGCTGAGTTCATGTGGACCCCTCTCCAGTCAATTTCCAGACCTTTCCAAGCTTTTTGAGATGACGTTCAATGGTTGAATGGTCCACATTGAAGTTGTCGGCCAGCATTCGAGTTGTGAAACTTTCGTCCCCTTCCGCGGTTACTATAAGTGCCTGGTCGTTAAAATCCGATGGTCGACCTCTTCCTGACTTATCTTTCCAGCTAGTGTCGCCAGATATGAGATAGATTGTGATTGTGCCCTCACCGAAAAGTTTGTTGACATAGCGAAATGACTGTACTGCTTTCCAATCCTTTCTCAATGTGGTACAACATAATATGAATATGAATATGATCATCGACACGTATTTTTATAGCCTAAGAGTAAAAGGATATTTTCATTCATAAATTTATAAAATATTATACATTTTTATTAAAATATAGCACTTCAAAGAAATGCCTGATAATTATACACCAACCAAATAAAAACAAATTCTTAAATCAATAATTTCCTTTTTTTTTTGCCTAAGTACCATTTGCACCAGTTGCACTAAAAGCCGATGAAGTAACCAATACAAGCATCTCTGTGAACTGGAAGGAACCGCAGCCATTTTATGGTACAATTCTCGCATACACAATAAAATGGAGCAAGAAATCAGCCGTAAATCCTATCAATTCCACAGACGTCGAACTGACTAATTGTAAAATTGAAAATCTGGAACCCTACACAGAATACTCAGTACAAGTGAGGGCTAGCACAGAGGCTGGTCCTGGACCGTGGTCTAGCATTTTAACCGTCAGATCTGCTGTAGGAAGTAAGTGAACATTTGGAAAAATTTTTTAAAAATTATTATTTCTGTAAAGGAATGTATCAATATGTTCTGAAACGGATATAATTAACTTGCTTTTATTTGAGATCATGTCAAAATCATGTCCTGTCATGGCAAAGCTCTTAATTAGTGCTCCCGGTTTGAGCAAAGAAACGATTTTAGGAGATCAGTGGTATTTAGATGGAAAAGTCAATTACTGTTATTCATTTATAATTAGCTTCAATATGTATTCTAACATAAAAGCATATCCTGAATTACAACAGTATTAAGTGTGTCTTCTATAACTCATATAATGCTTAGCCTGACTTCACTTACAATAGCTATTTATCTAAAAACAGTGATACCCTCTTAATATATATATGCGAGTCTAATTTTTAATTGCTTACTAATACACTAGAGATAGTCTATGAAAAGACAAAAAAAAATTTTAAAGTGTTGATGATCAAATAAGTTAATAGACTTCTTCTCATATGCATAGATATATAACAAGATGCTGCTAGACAAGTTTTTCTTAAATTCGCTGATCATCAATAATTTCAAAAAAATTCTTGTCTTTTCATCGACCATCTCTATTTTGTTATTACATAATTAAAATTGGATTCAGTAAAAAGTCACATGTGGAAGTTTTTATATTGGCTTTTGATTTTACATACTTAACATGCATTATTATATTGGTTTTACTTTAAAAGATAAGTTTTTTTTTTTTGTGATGATCTTTTTGACTTCTTAAAATTCTTAGCATACTCGCACCTCATAATCGTAACTTTTCAAAACATTTCGTGTAACTCGAGCCAAAATTCATTTTTAGTTCTGGACTAAAATGAGTATTTTGGGCTATCTTATGTTCTTTGGGGACTACGACGAGTAATTTGGGCTATCTTATACTATTTGTGGATTACGACAAGTATTTTGGGCTATCTTATGTTCTTTGGGGACTACGACGAGTAATTTGGGCTATCTTATGTTCTTTGGGGACTACGACGAGTAATTTGGGCTATCTTATACTATTTGTGGATTACGACAAGTATTTTTGGCTATCTTATGTTCTTTGGGGACTACGACGAGTAATTTGGGCTATCTTATGTTCTTTGGGGACACGACGAGTAATTTGGGCTATCTTATACTATTTGTGGATTACGACAAGTATTTTTGGCTATCTTATGTTCTTTGGGGACTACGACAAAGTATTTTGGGCTATCTTATGTTCTTTGGGGACTACGACGAGTAATTTGGGCTATCTTATGTTCTTTGGGGACTACGACGAGTAATTTGGGCTATCTTATACTATTTGTGGATTACGACAAGTATTTTGGGCTATCTTATGTTCTTTGGGGACTACGACGAGTAATTTGGGCTATCTTATACTATTTGTGGATTACGACAAGTATTTTTGGCTATCTTATGTTCTTTGGGGACTACGACAAGTATTTTGGGCTATCTTATGTTCTTTGGGGACTACGACGAGTATTTTGGGCTATCTTATGTTCTTTGGGGACTACGACGAGTAATTTGGGCTATCTTATACTATTTGTGGATTACGACAAGTATTTTGGGCTATCTTATGTTCTTTGGGGACTACGACGAGTAATTTGGGCTATCTTATGTTCTTTGGGGACTACGACGAGTAATTTGGGCTATCTTATACTATTTGTGGATTACGACAAGTATTTTTGGCTATCTTATGTTCTTTGGGGACTACGACGAGTAATTTGGGCTATCTTATGTTCTTTGGGGACTACGACGAGTAATTTGGGCTATCTTATACTATTTGTGGATTACGACAAGTATTTTTGGCTATCTTATGTTCTTTGGGGACTACGACAAGTATTTTGGGCTATCTTATGTTCTTTGGGGACTACGACGAGTAATTTGGGCTATCTTATGTTCTTTGGGGACTACGACGAGTAATTTGGGCTATCTTATACTATTTGTGGATTACGACAAGTATTTTTGGCTATCTTATGTTCTTTGGGGACTACGACGAGTAATTTGGGCTATCTTATGTTCTTTGGGGACTACGACGAGTAATTTGGGCTATCTTATACTATTTGTGGATTACGACAAGTATTTTGGGCTATCTTATGTTCTTTGGGGACTACGACGAGTAATTTGGGCTATCTAATGTTCTTTGGGGACTACGACGAGTAATTTGGGCTATCTTATACTATTTGTGGATTACGACGAGTAATTTGGGCTATCTTATGTTCTTTGGGGACTACGACGAGTAATTTGGGCTATCTTATGTTCTTTGGGGACTACGACGAGTAATTTGGGCTATCTTATACTATTTGTGGATTACGACAAGTATTTTTTGGCTATCTTATGTTCTTTGGGGACTACGACGAGTAATTTGGGCTATCTTATGTTCTTTGGGGACTACGACGAGTAATTTGGGCTATCTTATACTATTTGTGGATTACGACAAGTATTTTGGGCTATCTTATGTTCTTTGGGGACTACGACGAGTAATTTGGGCTATCTTATGTTCTTTGGGGACTACGACGAGTAATTTGGGCTATCTTATACTATTTGTGGATTACGACGAGTAATTTGGGCTATCTTATGTTCTTTGGGGACTACGACGAGTAATTTGGGCTATCTTATGTTCTTTGGGGACTACGACGAGTAATTTGGGCTATCTTATACTATTTGTGGATTACGACAAGTATTTTGGGCTATCTTATGTTCTTTGGGGACTACGACGAGTAATTTGGGCTATCTTATGTTCTTTGGGGACTACGACGAGTAATTTGGGCTATCTTATACTATTTGTGGACTGCGACGTGTATTTTTTGTTATCTTATACTCTTAATGTATTCTAACGAGTATTTTGGGCTCCCTTATAAGGCAAACACGAGTCTACTTATATCGTTCATTTGGCATTGTTATTTCCTGTTGTTTATAGATTTCCATTTTGTAAAAGATTGACTAGAATTTGCATGTTATTCGTTTGTGATTGCTGCTTCCATTTAGCTCAGTTATATTTTTCAAAATGAATAAAAATTAAATATTTAGTCATGATAGCTGTGATGGATCGTATGAGGATTTCAAATCTCTGCATTATAGTTCTTATTGTAACGTGTTTAAATTTCTATAATATAAAAAGTGAATTGAATTGAATTTCTATAATAAATAAACACAACACAAAGTTATTGTTTTACACACATTTTATTGTTCTAACACATAAATGTATTAAAAAATATTACTTTAAGAGGTGTTAATAGAGCTTATTTATTGAAAGAGATAAATAACAAACCAAATTCAATTTAGCTAAATAACAATATAATTTTCTGCATCTATAAAACTTTTATTAACTTACTATATAATTATCTAACATTATCAATGTGTTTCTAATAACACCAATAGATTCATGATACTAGACCCCTAAAAAGTTATATCAATAACTGGGGTCGATATCGATCACACCATCCAATCTTACTGTATACAAATTATCTTGTAAAATAACTTACGATGTACCTGGTAATGTCTAAAGCTTCTCTGATCTATGCACTAATTATCAATGTGTTTTCATAATTCCAAGCGATTTTTGATACCAAATCTTTTTCTATTAATGTTACATCAATAATTGGGATCGATGTCGACATATCATCGTTTAAATTTATGCAGATTTATTAAGCCAAATAGCTTGAAAAACATGTGGTAATTCCTATTGCCACTTTTGCATGTGCAAATTGTCTGAACATCAGTCCCCATTCATTGCGCTTAGACAGAGTAAATAATAATCTATAGAACTTGCTTAATGAATTCATTGCGCTTAGACAGAGTAAATAATAATCTATAGAACTTGCTGCGAACATTAGCTCTAGCATCAATCGAAATTCCTCAATCAACTTAAATGATATACAACTCATTGCTATTAATCAGATCATTATGGTAAATTAGGAACTTCATGTTCCTACGAGTTCATCATAATAATTCCCAAATAGTTGAAATTGAAATATAAATTAAGATTTAAAACTAATATAGTTAAATCCCATGTATTTAAAAAGGCTTTTGTGAATCAACAAAGATTGATTTCATTTCTTTATGTAGTTCGCAAAGCTATTTCTATAACTCGATAGTACAAAATAAATTCAATAGAAAAAAATGTATCAAAATGTAATCCCATTTATTCTTAGCAAACAGATTTATTTCCTCTATTTCTTTGACTTCGAATAGCTATGTCATATTTTGCTTTTTAGAAGTCTCCTCTATAGCCAATTTATTTATATTCTGTGAAATTCTATTTTGTTATTTCGAAATAATAAAATGGAACTCTAAGATTCTAAGGAAACACCATTAAATTATACAAATATATCAATTTAAAGAAAGTATCAATATGTCAATAAATCTCTAATAAAAGTTTAAATAGTGCAAAAAAAGCTATGTGGCTTTAGGGAAATGGTGCCCAGTGCTGGTCTTTGATTCAGATTAAGGTAATAAAAGACACTAAAAGGGGTGATTTTTGCTTGTTCCCAATCGATTTGGCAATTTATATGGTCCATTGGGTTCAATTGCGAGCTCAAGCAATAGCCATTCAACCGCCAAATGCATAACATAATAATGGCACCTTCCTGATATAGTTGTCTCGGGATTGAATTATGGACTACCATAGTAAGCACTTATCGAACTCAGGGCTTCAGGTATTAATATAATGCGTTCTATAAGAATAATTTTCTTTTTAAAAAATTTTATCCGGTGTAATTCAAATAAAGAAATTATGCATGATTTAAATAAATTAATATATTATTGTAATTAAAAGAAGAGAAGATGAAATAAACATTAATTGAAATAATTTTAAGAATTAATAAGTAAGTGCGTAGTGCAAATATTTTTTTATCTAGACATTTTTCTTGGGGCAATTTTAAAGTTTTTTTTTTTTCTCTAATGCAGCTGGCAAATACTTAGACAGTTAACTTAATGTCATCATTTAGCACTACCCAGGGCCACGTGCAGCTTGGAGAATGCAAGAAGATTTAAAAAGTTAATTCTCATTAAAAATATCTTTGTAAGGAGTATAGCTTTCTTCATTTAGGTCCATTTTCATTGCAAAATTAGACATTTCCTGTAGTAATTTTTAAAAAATTCTTGTAAATTAAATGAACTTTATCTTCTTCTTCACTATTGGCTGGTTTTACAAGATCATCCAATTCTTCATTCTTCTTACCTCGATCGCCATTTTGAATTAATTCGTTGACTTCAACGTCTTTCATAACTTAAAATTCATCACCGTTTGACAATTCTGTATTTATTATTTGTGTGATTTCTTTGGCTTCATTTTCAATCGATAGAAATTGTTGGTAAACTCTGATCAAAGCTGATGACAGCGCACAGCGAATTATATCTGGAAAATTTTAGATTTGAACATATCAAATGGAAACAATAACGAAATAAAGTTCTGCAAATTTGCTCTGTGGCAAGAAATTACTGTATTCTTATTCTTCTTTGTTAAAATCAGTAGCAGAGTAATCAGTAACATCTATTTTATTACTTTTGTTTGCCTTTTTCAGTTCCTAGTGTTCCATTAAATATAATGGCCATCAACATCACGTCAACAAGTATTCTCTTGACTTGGACAGAACCAGAACCAGCTAATGGTCCAGATCTGGAATACTTGTTGAAATTACTGTATTCTTCTTTGTTAAAATCAGTAGCAGAGTAATCAGTAAAATCTATTTTATTACTTTTGTTTGCCTTTTCAGTTCCTAGTGTTCCATTAAATATAATGGCCATAAACATCACGTCAACAAGTATTCTCTTGACTTGGACTGAACCAGAACCAGCTAATGGTCCAGATCTGGAATACTTGGTGTCCTGGGGAATCAGAGGATCTGCCATTACTCAAGTCATTGTGAACGAATTAGAATTCTCTGCTACTGATCTCATTCCTCACACGGAATATGCGTTTCAAGTTGCTGCAAAAACAACAGCCGGGTTAGGTACATATTCACAGCGCATATTCGCTCAGACGAAAATTGGGTGTAAGTATTATTTTCTGTTATATTAAATTTATAATAAAATTGTATTTTTTGCAACTTTTTTTGTGCTTAAGCCGTAAGAAATAATAATAAACACAAAAACAATATTTGATACTAAAAATTGGAAAATAATGATAATTTTAAATGTGATGAAAAAAAAGTAAATTTATATGGCTTTTATAATACTATGTAACCTCTCTTGTTTAATATTCATATCAATTTTTCCCAGTAGTAATTTTTGATTTTTTATGTTCAAAACAGCTATCAAAATATTAAAATATGTAAATCGTATTATCACTTACATTTATAACAGCATACAATAACAAAATTTTCTGAATTGTATGTAAATGTATTTGAAAGAATAATATTCAAATTACAAATGTATTTGGAAGAATAATATTCTTAGTTCACAATAACAGCTGTAAATTAGATATAGTTATAAATAATCACCAAACTGCATTGAAAATTCAAATCACAATTTTGTGAAATATTATGAACTAATAATATTAATAATATCAATACAAATCATAACGGGGCGAGCGGGAAACTTTTAGCGAAATGGTTAAGCAAAGAAAAATCTTATTTATTTTGAATAAGAAATAAGAAAAGCTTTTGAATATTGAAACATAATGTTTCTTTTTCTTCAGCTAGGAGCAGGAAAAAATATCGTTTTATAGATTTCAATGTTGCTTAAACACGAACCATTGAAATTGAATTTGGCTGAAATAATATTAAAATACATCAGCTTTTCAAAAATATTGCTTTGTCATAGTTCGAAAAACAACGATTTAAATAAAAAAAATATTAATTTTTTAATTTTTTTTTTTTAATTTGATATAAAATAATCAATAATTAGTTAGAACTTTCAAATTACGTTAAATTCAAATGATAAAGAAGATAACTGGAAATAATACTGCTACTTATTCGGTATACCTAGGTTAACTGATTGAATCAATAAGGCATTCTCATTTAAACACAATTCTTCACTATATAAAATACAAACATTTCTTCAAAAATTCTATTGCACTATATGAAATGCATATCATCCTACATACATCAGTATTTAGATAAATATGTTATTGGGATTTTAAAAAAAAAGAACTGTTATTTTGTTAACAGTTTATTAAATTTTTTTCAAGTTAACAGTTTATTTTGTTAACAGTTTAACAAATTTAATTTTTTATTAACAGCCTAATTTATTTTAATTTAGTACCCACTCCACCTCAAAACCTGACCACAGTAGAAGTGACCAACACCAGCGTGACCATACAATGGGAAGCTCCAGAATTATCAAATGGACCTCTTCTTGATTATGTGGTGCAATTTTTCGAACATCCCAATGGAGCGATTAACGAAAAAAATTCTTCAGAAAAAACTACAAAGTTGGAAAGCTTGAAACCCAATACACTTTACACAGTTCGAGTAAGCGCTCAAACTGAAGCAGGAATAGGTCCAAGTACAGACGATCTGGAAGTCCAAACTGGTATAGGTGGTAAGAAGGATTTTTCAATTAGAACAACGATCAATTTGACCTTTCTGTCAATATGTACCTAGATTTTGTTACAATTTAAAAAAATATAAAATATTCGTAATGAAGTCTGAACCCTGGCGGCAATAAGAGCGTTCGTAACTAGCATACTAGACAAATGATTTTTGATGAAGGTCAATATTGCTGACTCTGTAGTTGGTGTAACTACACTGTAATTACTACTGTAACTACTGACTAGGTTGATGGTTCACACACATATATATAACATAACATATCAACAAATGATAATTTATAAAGGTAGGAACTCGAAAACGATTTTTGCATATTAAAAGCCACATTAATATTCGTGATACGTAAATTATCATGTGTTCCATGGAAACTCATTCAAATTGTATAAAAACCCATAATAGCCTTCACTTTACAAAAATCCTTATGTATCTCACATTTCCATTAAAAAAGAACAGAAAGAAATTGATGAATGTCCCAAAGTTTACATAAGGTGAAACTGAAAAATCAGTGGACAAATACAAATATCAAAAGGGTGAACAACAAGAACTAAATTGGCAGATTAAAAAAGAACGCTAATATATACAATAACAGAGTGTGAAACAAAATGTACTGGAAATCAGTAAACTCCCCACAAAATTATCGAAACCTAAAATAAATCACTTTAAAAATCCAATAGAAATTATAAAAACTCAAAAGAAATTAATTATAATATCATGAGATAGTTTTATCAAGAAATACGCACTTTCAGAATGTTATAAAACGTGCTATTTCTGCTTGCTAAATAACTAGATCCAAATCAAAACACACATTCTATCGACGAATTCTAAAGACATAAAGTATAGATTGGTATTAGATATATGTAGAAAAATGTAGTCTAACAAAATCTAGTGACTAAAAGACTGTCTATATATATATATATATATATATGGTCTAAGGGACTTCTTAGAAACACAATTAATATGCATAACAAAACCATGACAGCGTTCACTATACATAAATCTTCATATACTTCTTATTCCAAAGGAAAGAAGAGAATGGACCAATAATTTTTAGAAACATGTTAAGTATATATAACAAAGTCGGTATGCGTATATTTTTATATATAATTTTATATGCGCATAGCTTCAAAATTAGTTTCATCAAAAAAAAAAAAATATTAAGTTAATATCTTAAGTATGTACGAGTATAAGCTGCAAAGACTATGGAAACTCATTAATCAAAATGCTTGGATACAAAATGTACAAAGAGAAAATACACAAACATACAAAGAAAAAATATAAAGAGCATATACGGGCAAGAAACAAGTAGTTCAATAAGGTATTAAGTTGTATCCACGTAACAAGAAAATTTTTACACATGTGATATGCTATAATTTTTCATTTTCTTCCTTCATACCGAGAATATCTGTTATAAGATAGCATTTCTTCTAGTCAAATAAAAAATAATTTGAACCCTTTGGAGAATAATAAAAATTTACTTGATTTTTTTAATATTCACTTGAATATTATTACTAATTTTTTAAATTTAAAAATAATATGCTATAACAAGATACTTTTTATTTCGTGAAAAAAATCTCTAAATATATTTATTCATTTTTTTTTTTTTCGTACATAGTTTAGTACCGTAACTTTAATTTTACATTTCAATTTTCATTGAGTATTTACTTTATACGTTACGCATTTTTTTTTTTTTTTTACAGAGACAAAAGATTAATTTAAAGTATAAATGGTAATTTTCGTTCTTAATTTCCTTTTCATATCTTTAATGAAATTCAAGATCAACAATTGTTAAGTTTTTCACATAAAAATAAAATTTTATATGAAAATATTGTTTATAATATATTTTCTATATAAATATATTTCTATACAATATTTTCAAATAATTATATTGATAGAACTCATAATTTATACAGAAAAGTTTTCTTTCAATGTTAATATTTATATAAAATCATACATAAAAATTTTAATTAAATTTAACTCATTTCAAATATATTAATTAAGTGCATTATGAGCCTGAATAAATTCGGCTTATTTTGAAATATTTTAAGTTCCAAACAAACTTTTAAATAGAGTCAATGACGTAAAAATGATTCACAGACGTAAGACTTAGTTTCAATGACGTAAAACGTGGTTTCAATTAACATTTAAACTCTCCATGACTTGAATAACATTTAACTTACTATTCAAAATACTTCTTAATCCAGCAAGATTTCGTGGAAATTCTTTGAAAGTAAAAGGAATTTTCTCTTAAATTATCATATATTCTTAATTAACCTTCTGAGAATACCTCCCACAACTATTCCAGCCTGAAAGAATCATTAAGAGTTTTCGTAGGTTCCATTCATTTTAATTGATTCCCTAACCGCAAAGGGATCATTAGTGAATGATGATACCTAAATGCTCATTATCCGCACTTAATGAATAATTAAAAAGGATACCAAGCCTTCAGTTCTCCAAAGTATCCAAGATATTTTTTATTTTATAGCACTGTAATCACTTTGTATTACTCAATGAATTGCGATAGATAATTCATCTCTAATCTTTGTCACGAAAGAATGTATTTTCACTGTCTGACGTGATGAAACTCCTCATTAGATCTTGGTCTTTAAATCGAAGTGATTCAACTTAATTATCGACTATAATTTCTGTTGTATGAATTCAACATGCTATTATACACATTAAACACTATAACATACTTAAGGATCAAGTTAAGTGCATAAAGATTAATTAAAAAGGCTACCCAATCTTCAATTTTCCAAAGTGTCCAAGTGATTTTATTTTCTGACCCTGTAATCACTTTGTATTCCTCAATGGATTACAACAGGTAATTCATCTCTTCCTCTGTCAGAAAAGAATGTATTTTCACTGTCTGACGTGATGAAAATCCTCATTAAACCTTGGTCTTTAAATCAAAGGGATTCAATTTAATTATCGATTATTAACCTCTACTATATGATTTCAACATACTAAACATTGCAACATACTTAAGGATCAAGTTAAGTGCATAATGAATAATTAAAAGGCTACCCAACCTTCAATTCTCCAAAGTGTCCAAATGATTTTTATTTTCTAACGCTGTAATCACTTTGTATTACTCAATGGGTTGCAATAGATCTTTGTCAGAAAAGAATGTCTTTTTTACAGTCTAACGTGATGAAAATCTCATTAGACCTTGGTCTTTAAATCAAAAGTGATTCAACTTAATTATCGGTTATTAATCTATCTTGTATGAATTAGCATGTTACTAAACACTTTGGCTTACTTAACGATCATGTTGAGTGCATAAAGGCTACCCAATCTTCAATTCTCCAAAGTGTCCAAGTGATTTTAATATTTAGCACTATGATCATTTTGTATTATTACTCAATGGATTGCGATAGATAATTCATCTCCTATTCTTTGTCCGGAAGGAATGTCTTTTTATTGTCCGACGTAATGGAAATCCTCATTAGATTGGTCTTTAAATCGAAGTGATTGAACTTAATTACCGATTATAATATATGTTGCATGAATTCAACATGCTAATAAACACTGTAAAATACTTGAGCATCAAGTTAAGTTCATAATGAGTATTTAAAGGTTACCCAATCTTCAATTCTCCAAAGTGTCCAAGTGATTTTAATATTTAGCACTATGATCAATGGATTATGATTTGTATTATTACTCAATGGATTGCGATAGATAATTCATCTCCTATTCTTTGTCAGGAAGGAATGTCTTTTCACTGTCTAACGTGATGAAAGCACTATGATCACCTCATTAAATCTTGGTCTTTAAATCAAAGTGTGATTCAAATTAATTATCGATTATAATCGCTGCTATGATTTCAACATGCTATTAAATACTGTATCTAATTTTTAACAGAATGTCATAACGATGTTGACCCTTGATATTGATGTTCCAATTTGTAAATTACACAAACGTGAGGAATTTTAATCTTTTCATGTGCTATTTAGATTTTTAAGCGGCATTTAAAGTGATTTCGAAAACCACTAGAGAATCATCAAGAATAGAATTTTAAGATATCTTCTTCTTCATTGGTGGAGGCCTGATGGCCAATTGGATACCGCTCTGGCCTCCAGTACCACAGGCTTCACGTTAGAATTCTGGCGGTGGCATGGATGTTTGTTAGCGATTTGAAATCCACATTAAACTGTAGGGCCTGGTCTAATTAGCCTAAACTGTGCACAAAATGGCCGTAGTGTGACAAACCAAACCAAATATCCATTTACGCGACAGCCCATGATGGGCCATGGATGTCTGCTTAATATCAGATTTCGAGACAGGGAATGTTGTCTTTTTACGGAGTAGGGTTGTCAGCACTACGCCCAACACTCTACAGTCATATTAGATCAACATGGATGTTTCTAATCACTCGGAATCCACTTTAAACCGTAAGTCACAGTCGCATGTGAGCATAGAGCATCACAGAGATCTCAATCAGACTTCTCCCCCACATCATTCCCAAACTGTAAAGGGCAACTCAGCTCTAGGCATAGTGATGTGGTTTGGCGTAGTAGTAGTAGTCATATTAGACTCGGATCTACGGTTTAAACTGGATTCTGAACCACTACAAACATCCAGGCTCCGCCGAGACTCGAACCCGAAACTTGTGTCACCGTTAGTTATTAATGATAATTTTTTTCAGCCCTTTTGGTTAACACCGATGTTTTTGTATTTGTTGCAATAAATTTATATTTGATTATTTATTTCTTTTTTTAGTCCCTGGACCACCTACAAATGTTTCTAGCGTCATCAATGCAACCAGCATCATCTTAACCTGGTATCCTCCAGAGCACATTCCTGGTCACATAGCAGATTATCTAGTATCCTGGGGAGTTAAGGATACTCAGGCGTCATTGGTTGTCATAGAAAATGAAAAACCACGTTATGATGCTGTTGGACTCCTGCCGTATACAGAATACGTTTTCGATATAGCAGCAAGGACAGAGGCTGGAGCTGGCACTCCGGAATTTCTCAGCCTTCGTACAGATGTTGCAAGTAATTTATTTTATGAATATTCTGTTTTCAAAAGTTTTTATATTCTTGGATAGGTGTAGCATTTTCATTGAAAATATCCAGTTGTTTGATTATTTTTAGTAAAGAATTTGATTTGAAGAATTAATTTTACAATAGTTTTTTTTTTTTGTAGGCTTTAAGAATTTTTAAGTTAAAGAAAAATAAAAGTTTAGTTAATCAATTCAATAATCATATATCTTAAAACCTGTTGTAGCATTTTTTCCCACCGGAAGAGTTGTAGCCTTCTATTTCCATGAAATAGGAATATATATTCTTTAACAAATACATAGTAATAACCGATCACTCAAATTTGATAGCAAATAAACAGTGTTGTGGATAGTTATAATACATGCAATTAATGTTTTGAACTAATGAGAACAACCTGTCACTCAAATCTGATAACAGATATTCAGTGTGTAATGAGACTCATGAAAGTAGCTATTGTCTGTACAACGTTCACAGGTCGAAACAATTACAGATTAAATATGGACTATACCATGAGTTGTGCTATCCTGATTGGTGATCGCCCAAGAGCTGAGAAATGTTTACTCAATGAGAAGTGAGAGAAGCTGATCTATCTTGAATGATTTTCTTAAAGGGAATTTTTGGAGGAGAAAGGAGAGAATTCTGCTATGAGTCGACGATAAGTGTTGTTTTTCTTTTCCCTGCAGTAAAATTCCGACCGGAGTTTTCGCTGTTTTCAAAGTGAACCCCCTGTGGTTTCGTGTATCATGCCATGTGGTAGTGGGTCTTCTGCAGATCAGTTGAACTAGATTCGTCGTGGATTCGAGAACTCTTAAAATCTCTGTCTTTGGAATGTACTGCATTTGTAAATCAACTTTAAGTCTTTAATTTTCATTTTTTTTTCTGAAAATAATAATTTGTATTTACAGAGTTCTCTACATAAACATAAGGCTTTTAAATAAAAATTAAATTGTTCTCATGAACCTAAAAGTGGCCCTTTTCTGGAAGCCGTTATAGGTCTAGTATAGGACAAGACGTTACACTGTATAGCAAATGTCGTGTAATAGAAGTACTATGTTCATAATTTTTATCTTCAAAAAAAAAAATTCAACACAAAATATTTTTTTTCAGTACTTTTAATGTAAAACAATTTTTTAAAACTAATAAAGTAGCAATACAAAAGTATTTGTTTAAATATTTTTTGTAAAGCAGACTTTAAAAAAACATTTCCTTTTTTTTTTTTTTTCTATTTATTTACTCAAATAAAACATTAGTACCAACTTCTCCAAGAAAATTGGAACCAACTGAAAATACTGACTCGAGCATCCTTCTCCGATGGTTCGAACCGGAACATCCAAATGGACCAATTTTAAACTATCAAGTGAAATGGAGTGAGTATCTTTCTGGGGAGTTTAAGACGCATGATACGGAATCAAACTGGTACAACATAACAGGTTTAAAACCCACAACAAATTACTCACTAAGTGTCGTTGCAAAGACTTCAGCTGGACAAGGGCCGTGGTCCACTGTCCTTGTTACATCGACAAAAGATAAGAGTAAGTAAATTAATTCTAATCTTATCAAAAAAATCTTTTTTTTTTAATTTATATTTAGTTTGTATTTCTGTTCTTAGATTTTTCGTAATAATATTATTGTCAAATTCAACGAAATACTAGTCAATCCATATATTCTCTGTTTTTCCACGTATTTTCTTCATATATATATTCTCTTATTCTCAGTGGAGTGATTGTCATTTGAAGTCCATTTGACCTCAAATTCACCTTTTTTTCAGCGATAAAATTGTTGCAGTGTTCGGATTTTGCTTCCAAAATAACACAAAACCTTTCTCATTTCATTATAACAAATTAAAATAATATTAACAGAATATTTATTAATTTGTACCCACTACCAGTTTATTTTAATTACGAGAAAAACATACAAATTGAACACTCCAGTCCATTTAATTTCACATTTTGATCTCCGTTTTCGACGAAGTGCGTCTGACCAAATGAGCGCCATTTATCAACATCTTTCAACATTTTTTGTTACAGTTGTTCTCACGTTTTACTAGCGCCATCTATCGATATTCTCAAACACTATTATAACGATGTTTCCTCAATAATTAAATAATACAAATTAAATAATTCTACATATCTTTGTGTTTCTTTTATACTTTCTAACTTGAATGTATAAAAAAAAACACAATGTATTTTTAATGTATAAAATAAATAATATAGAATTATTTATTTTATATATTAAAAATAATATTAAATTAATTATCAATTATTTAATTAATTTAATTTTAAATAAAATATTTAAAATGTAATTAAAATAATTAAATCATTTTAATTAATTATTCAAAATTTAAATTAATTAAATAAAAAAAACCAGTAAAACATGTACAAATATTTATTTTTATATATTAAAAATATTATTAAATTATTAATATTATTATTATTAAATTATTAATTAATTAAATAAATATTTATATTTTTTTTTATAATTAAATTGTTAGTTAAATAAATAATAATTGTTGAATAATAATTAATTAATTATTAATAATTTAATATTTTTATATGAAACTAAATAATTCTACATGTTTTTATGTGTTTTTTATTTTGCTAAATTAAATTATAAAATTTTAAATAATTAATTAATTAATATTTAATTATTTTAATTAAATTTAAAAATTTTATTTTAAATTAATTATTAATTTAGTAATCACATATTAATAATTATTATTAATTTAAAATAATTAATTTAATAATATTAATATAAATTTTATTTTATTTAAATTTTTATATATTAAAATATTACCTTTTTTCTATAATTAACGAATTCCTCTCTCCACACTTTTAGAATGAAATGCTAAAAAGAATGAATAGTGGTACAAAAAACATTTTGATATGAAATGTAAAAACAAATTCAAAAAATTAAAAAGTAAATCCGTTTAGCTTATTTCATAATATTGTTTAATATCACGCCATAGTTTTTTTAATTAGATATAATGCATTTTGATTAGCATAAAGGTGAAAATAGAGTGGCTTGGTGATTATGTTGGGCATGTTGGGCTTCTTAAATGAAAGAGTCTAGTTCAAAACCAGACAAATGAACTGATCCGTGAGTTCCATTTCTGAGCCAAGCATGGACATCATTAATCACCCCTTTCATTATGCTCGAGCGAAAATCTTCCAAAGGTGCCAAATCTTCTGCTGGTATTCTTTTTTAAATTGAAGTATTTTGAATCATATTTTAAAATGCCTGAACGTTTCATAGGATCATGCGCAGAAGTGTAAATGTCCAGCATTAGAAGAAACACAAAAGAAGGTTTTCCTGGAACCCATATTCATATTCATCAATAAAATGTCAAAATAAGATATAAATTCTGTTTCCGTTTAATACATTTATGCAACATTATTTATTTAGTAAGATTTGAATAGTAGAACTTGATAATATCTTACAATTAGGCATTTCAACAATTAGAACAACATTATTTTTAAATAACATACAATAATTAACAATAATAAACATACATAGTAATTTACATAATAACATACGTAGTAAAATACACATAATAATTTAGATTTGAGGTAACAGAACATTTTAAAAACAAAACGTACAAATTTAATGTAGTTTATAAATTTACAGTTCTTAAATTTCTTCTTTTTTTTTTTTTTTTTCGAAAATTATGAGAAATTGACTATAAGAACTATTTTTTTAATTTTGGGGGAGGGGGGATTATTCAGATAAAATAAAATATAATAAATATTACTTAACGTTTAGTTAAATTTTTGATTTAAAATAAAAAATATATATATTGACGTAAAAATGTATTGATAGTGCATTGATTTTTGACCGGCTAAACATTTTAAGTTATTTTTAGTTGATAGTTACATCAAACAATAGAATTTTACAGAAAATTTATTTTAAATCTCTATTTATAAATAAAAAGAAAATACAATTTAACAGAAAAATTTTAAGCCTACATAGTCGAATATCTAAAAGAATTTATTAAAAAAAAAATGAACACTGTCACATAAACTTCCATCACAAAGTGCCAGTCATCAACTATCTTTTTACCAGTCTTTCTACCAGTATTCTTCAACTTACCAGTCTTTTTTATTTAATTGCAACTAATGAAAAAATGTTCGTAATGCGCAATTTTTTGCAATTTTTACGAACCAATTAAAAAACAAATTTTTTATTAATTGTTTATGTTTGTAAGTTTTAAGAAATACAAATAAATTTCTTGCTTTACGAATAGAAAGAGATGCAAGCATCTTTAATAAATTTATTAAATTATGAAACAGCAATAGTCTCTATAGCAAAACTTCATCAATTTTATTTCCATGTAAAATTGATGAACATTCTAAAATTTATAAAATACATTTATTTCATTGTGTTCAGCGCAATTGCTAACCAACACACATACTCATATATATATATATATATATATATGTATATATATATATTGACAACAATTGTAATGTTCAGTGCAATCCAATGAGAAGAACACTGTTTTGTAACAACTGCTAATCGACACACACATGTATATGTATATATACACTCAAGAGCCAAAACGTTATGACCACCTGTCAATAACGAGTTGGCCCACCTTTATGGCTCGCAACACAGCTTCAACCCGCCTTGGCATGGATTAATACCACCACTTAATACCAGTTAAATACCACGTCCACCTGATCACGTGCCTTCCACGTCATCCCGGCGAGTTCATTGCAAAATGTAGGGGTGGTCATAATGTTTTGGCTCTTGAGTGTATACTGGCAACAATGTGTTATATATATATATATATATATATATATAGCACATTGTTTCTTTATTTTATGTATTCCTTTTTATTATTTATTTTGTATCGATAAAATAAACACCATCTGGTGTTTGGGGTTATTTGTGTTATAGATATTTGTAATTTCTATAACAGTTTTTTAATGTACATTTCATTTTGCAGAACCATCATCAAGCAATTCAGGTTTCATTTTGGCCTTAGCTTTGGGAATTACGTTGCCATTGTTGCTCGTGGCTTTGCTTGTTGGGCTGTTTATTGCCAAAAGAAGAGGAGCTTTTAATTGCTGCAAAATATGTTTATCCCAAAACTTTTATTGTATAAATACTTTGCAATTAATATATTTATCATTAAATCACTACTTTTATTCAATATCATAAGATCTCATACAAACAATCTTTTTATTTAGTAATATCATTTCCATGAGTATACGTTTAAAAAGTTGTAGATGCATATGAAACCCCTGGAATGTATAAAAGTATATACTAAAGCATCATAAATATATGACCAATTATCTTCATGTAAGGTGATAAAGAATATCACATTCTTTCCAAAAAAAAATAATATTTTATTTCCAAATACACAATAAAGTAAATCACACATTTAACCAATGATCATGTTTGAGAAACATAAATTCTGTATAAAAGATTACCACTGCATTTGACTTTTTTTTTACACCAACAGCGCTCAGCTCATATTTAAAAAAGCTGAATATTAAACCAGTAAAAAAAATTGCAAAAGTTTTACATGGGAAAATACGTTCCGCCCAAAACATATTATAAGATATATCTGAGAAAATATCCATTCCGATTCATTATTATTTACATACCAGATGGCAGATGGATAATAATAAAAACTCAACGACATCATAGCTCTTGCTCCGATATTCAGGAGGGTTATTTCGAGCATTCTATTCGTTATAAACCGACGTTTCTGACGTTTTGTAAAAAAACATACATTTAAATTTTTCACCGAAAGCTCATTTTTAACTTCCATTTAAATTAAATAAATAATTAATTAAAAAAATTATTGATTAATTACATTAATGATTCACCTTTTAATTTTCCTTTTATTTGCCAGTTTTATAAAAAATTTTTAAAAAAGGAAATTCTCTTCGGAGCTGCAATTCCCAAATAAATATTTTATATTTCGATATGATTTTCAATCTTTTCGACGTAATTTTGATAAGACTGACAATCACAGTGATAAAAGCATTAAGAAGAATTTTTTAAACCGCTACATATATTGCGTCAATTACAGTACATTAATAGTGTCAATTACATTTGTGTCAACTAACAGTTTGTGTCAATTACATTTGTGTCAACTAACAGTTTGTGTCAATTACAAATGCGAATGATTAAAATTGCAATGTGATTATTCATTATGTAAGTTCAGTAGACGATTTTGATGTGCGAGATAGTGTGACGGAGCCTGATGACAGACTGACTAGCGCTCTGGATATCTGTGTCATAGGTTTCGGATTCAAATCGGCGCTGTCATGGATGATTGTAGTGATTCAGAAGCCAGTCTAATAGGAATGCAGAGCGTTAGGCGTAGGGCTGACAGCCCTATCCCGTAAAAGAAAGCATCTCCTCTTTCGATACCTGCAAGTAGGCAGACGGCCTTGGAACACCATGAGGCTGTTGCACCCTCTATGATTCTGAGATAGTAAGATAGACAGTAATTATTCCTCACATCGTATGCAGCTTTTCTAATGTTGGAGAACGGTTTAATACCGGCTAAATACCACTGTATTTTTTTATTTGATTTGTCGCTCTACGGTCACATTTTGCACACCTTGGGCTAATTAGACCGGAACCTACAGTTTGACTTGGATTCCGAACCACTAACAAACATCCATGCCAACTCAGAATTTAAACTTGAAGCCCGTGGTATCAATGGCTAGAGCATTAGCCAATTGGTCATCAAGTCGCTGCTACTGTAGAAGCAAATATCAATAATCTAATTCTAAGACCACGTCCAGACGGGAGAGAGCGTATTTCGCTAAAGGTTTCGGTTTGTTACTGTTTTGACGGAACACAAAAAACGAGCGAACGTTTTCCGCGAAGAAAATCTCAATCCAGATAGAGTCGGTTTTGGTTGCTGCTCAAAAGGATTTTTGCGCTCAATTTGGACGTCATTTTTTACCATTTTTTTTGTCCTTCGTAGAGAGAATATTTTTAACTTTTGTCTAATGGAGTGGAGTGTAACTTTGATTTAATGAATAGAATTTTAAAACTTTAGGAAACTTTTAAAAATTTTAGGACTTTTATAATTTAATGAATTAAAATATTTCGGAAATTTCTTATCGAACTAAAATTAATTATACATGCAAATGCATAATTAATTATACATTCAAATAATTTAAATGTTTTTATAATCATTAATTTAATTTTAATAAAGTATTTATTCATACAAATTTTTACTTTTAATTCAAAGGGAATTTTGATATTTCCATCAATCCTATGTATAAATGTATTTTTATTCTTATATTTTACTTACATATCTATCCTGTTTTCTCTTGCGTCTTATAAAATTAAAAATAATATGATCTTATTATTTATGGATCTTTTTAATTATTTTGTGTAATAGTAAAATGCTGCTGAGAAACTAAATTAAATGCTTATAATTTTTAATTAGTTTACAGAAGATGAGAAGCATAAACATACACTTTGCATGTGATACATGTGAAATTTCGGCAATTTCTTCTTAACACAAATATATTTTGACAATGAGTGTATTTATATTGAAATCGTAATCTAATATCTACAAATGTCTTTTTAATTTCTTTATTTTTAAAGGGGAAGGCCTCGCGAGCCTTCAGTAGAATATATCAATCCAAGGCCAGATATTCAATTAGTAGGTCTTCAAAAAAATCCAAGGAGGTAAGTTGGTAATTAATAAATGCTTCTCATTAATAAATGAGACATTTTTTTTTTTTTACTTTGAAAAATTTGTATCCATAATTTAAAAGATAAGAATAATATTTGATGTTATATATTTATTCTTCATAAAGAGCCATATTAAAAAAAGTTTTAAAAATACATACATGTTTACAAACATTAAGCTAATATTGTAACATGCAAATTATTTAATAGAAACAGAAATGTGAAATTACAGTCAAATAAACATGAAAATTAGACTTTCTGGTCTAACTATATTCTGGGAAACAGTTAAATAATTAATCCTTTAATCCAACAAAATTGTTTGAAATAGTTCAATAATTAATCATTTATTTCAACAAAATTTTTCAAACAGTTAAATAATTAATCATTTAATCCAACAAAAAATCGTTTGAAACAGTTAAATAATTAATCATTTAATCGAACAAAATTGTTTGTAACAGTTAAATAATTAATCATTTAATCCAACAAAATCGTTTGAAACAGTTAAATAATTAATCATTTAATCCAACAAAATCGTTTGAAGCAGTTAAATAATTAATTATTTAATCCAACAAAATTGTTTGAAACAGTTAAATAATTAATCATTTAATCGAACAAAATCGTTGAAAACAGTTTTACAATTGAAAATAAAGCAATACACTACATGACCTCAATTCATGATCATTACACTAAAACTCGAATACTCAGAGTGTATAAGGAACTAAAACTTTAATGAGGTACAAATGTACTACAAAAGATTTGGTTCATAAGTATTTTTGCTTGGATAATTTTTTCATGCTGTTACAATGGCGCTAGTTTTTCGCTTTAAACTAGTTAAATAACTGTATAGTACTCTGGTTGAGTTATATTTAAATTATAGAATTAAAGCCACTGTAAATGTGTGCAAAAACACTAAAAAAATTTAAATAATAAAATTTGTCTTTGTAAAAGGAATTTTAACAATTTTTTTTCAAAATTACTGTTTTTGCAGGACTTTTACTGTTCATGACTTTGAACAGAAATATACGTCAATCCACCGTTATGGGCAATCAGGTTTCTTACAGGAATTCGAGGTAAGTTTAATTCAATAAAAATTGAATTTCATTTTTTCTGCTATTGCTAATAAATGATGGCTTGTTGAAGATTAAATTAATTAATTTATAATGAAATATTATAAAATATTTTCAAGCAATGCTTTCGTTTTTCATAACTTTGATAAATATTACGTTTCTACAATGACGAATTTGGTAACAATGTTGCTAAAAGAATACATGAGATAACATTTATTAAAACAATTTCTACTCATAAAAAATGGGCATTGCTTTCGGGAGGGTTTTCGTGTCCTTGTCTATGGTTAATGTCTTTGACCATTTTCAATTTTTTTTTAATTTTACGAGCTTTCAGTAGTGGTTTTTTTTTAAGTTCTTTCACCAGCTAATAATTATATAATTAAATAATGTAAAATTATTCTAAAAGAACGTCTGGAGAAAGTAAAAGACAATTTTATTTCAAAGTGAAAATGAAATTTTTCAAGAAAAGGAAATTGTTTGGAATTGTGTAGTTTTTATTTTTTTTAAATTGCTTTTATGCGTTTTGTTCTTACATTAAATTATAAATTTTTATGGGTAGTTTTTATATCGGCCGGTCCGATTACAATTTTTTTTAGTTATTTTTAATTTGTGATTTAAATAATATATATTAATTATTATTTTTGTAATAATGTATGCACTTTGAATCAACTAGAGTGTATAATAGCAATATGTTTTGTAATTGGTCTATGTATGCACATTGAATCAAGTGTATAATAGCAATATATTTTGTATTTGTCTATGCTTGCACATTGAATTAACATAAGTGTACAATATCATAAAGCAAAAGCATAAATGTATAATATGTTTTGTAATTTGTCTATGCATGCACATTGAATCAATCTACATTGTTGTATACGCACTGAAGTGATAAATTCATTCTGTATTGTTGCCTTAACTTTGCAAAGTTTCATTGGCAAGAATGATACAAGATTTGTTTTAACAATATATGTACACTTGCCGAGAACTATGAAAACTATACATAAGAATACCATTTATCTTTTAATTTAAAATAATCAGTTAATTTATTTTTAAAATATAAACCGAAATATATAATTCAATGGATAAAAAAAAAAATTGAAAATTAATACAATAACGTGTTTAATTCATAACAGGAGAAAGCAACGTAAAAAATATGAAGGAATACAATAACTGGTTCTTTTTCTTAATAAAGCCTTTCAACAACTTAATTATTTAAAATAAATATACTTCTGTATTAATGAATTTTCAACATGATATTTCAATAGTCATATAAAATTTTAGTAAACATCAAAACGTTTTTACATTATTTAAAAAGAAGGCAAATATAATATAGAAGTAATGTAAATGAAATAATACTTGTAATAGTAGATTTGTAATAGATGCACTTTAGTCTTTACAATGAAACAACACTGACATTTCATTTCCAAAATAATATTTTAATTTTAATTTATATCAAACCTCTATTTAAACATGCAGAAACGGCATCTTTAATATTGAAGGTACCCCAACCTTATTATGCACACTTAATAAGGTAGATAAAAAAAATTAAATTTGTCTTGAATTCATTTAATTACCATAATGTCATGAATTGCCATGAAAATCTAAAATATTTTTAATAATTAAAATTTTTATTGCATTCCTTTTTACATTTTTTCCTTATAAAAATATTTTTTTTTAAAAATCAGTTATTATAATCTGAGAAAATTTTTTTTTTACCAGTTATAAATAATTCTGTATATTTCTAACTGAAATTTATAATCAGTTAGAAATGTACAGAATTATTTATCTGAAATAAAATAAAAACTTTACAAACATCATACATTTATTTTATTAGTGTGAGTGTGGTAGCGAGTTAGTTTGATGTTACTTTAAATCAAACTTCTATTTAAACATGCAGACACTGATATAGGATTCCCTAAAAATGAAGGTTAAAAAAAAAAAAAAAAAAAAATAAAAAAAAATTAAAGTCAATTCCTACTTTTTGTTCACTATATTGCAGAAAGTCCTTTATAAATAATTTTCATTCATTTTTTTTTAAGTGTATCTGGAGCCATCTATTGGTAGATTTATGCAACTTAAATCTAAAAAAAAGCTGAAATTAATTAATTAAATTTAATTACTGAATTAATATTTGAAAGAACTATATTAACATCCAGTGTCAGCCACTACAAGTTCAAAAAAAAATGTATTTGAATTTGAATGGAGGAATAAAAAAACATTTTATTAACGATTGAAAATTTGAACAAGATATATATAGGGAGAGTGTGAGCTAATAGAAGGGAATTGAATAAAATAGGTCTTAAATTTATTTAGTTGTCACAGTCTCCTCTAGTATCTTCTTAATGACAGTCCAAATCTAATATTTTTTTAAATCGGTTATTATAATCTAAAAAAAAAAAAGCCAGTTAGAAATATACAGAATTATTGATCTGAGATAAAATAAAAATTTTACAAACATCGTGCATTCATTTTATTAGTTTGAATGTGAAAGCAATATAAACAAACCATTATGTTTAAAAATATGATACATTTGGCATCTTTTTAATGACAGTCTAGAACAAATATATACATATATATATATAATCTGGAAAAACATTTATGTTAGAAATATACAGAATTATTTATCTGAAGTGAAAAAAAAATTACAAACATTGTACATTCCTTTTATTAGTTTGAATGAGAAAGAAATCTAAACAAACCATAATGTTTAAAAAAGGATACACTACCATTTTGAAAATACTTCTGTTGCAACTAATGAAGAAATTTCACAGAATAAGGGGGTAATTTATGCATATTTAAAATACAAGACACGCGAGATAAAATTAGTTTAATAAGTGAATTCAAAAACACGATTTAATAGAAATATAATTAGACCTTTATAAATATATAAGATTGCCCAAAAAAGAGGTGAAATTTTAAATAAACGCAGTACTATGGCTATTGTGTTAAAATGGAGATTAAATAAGAATTTAGAGTCCTGATTCATAAAAGGAATGTTTGATGCGAACCGTTTTGTGATTCAAGTGCTAGACTTTCCTTTTTACTGCCACCGTTACTGAAGACATTTATCTGGAACTGCCGGATTTTTATGCGTTTTCACAGTGTGAAGATTTGAAATTTTAGAAAATCAGGTTATTTTTATGCAGGATTATATTCCTCACCATCTTTCCCTTAAATGTGAGTGAAGCATTAAATGAGATTTCCCAACGCAATGGAGCCAATTCGTTGGTTCTTTGAACCATAATTTTAAGGTACTGCGCATATGCATCGCATATTATGGTATCAAAGAAACGAATATCTGAAATGATTTTTTGTGTTCCAATCTAATAATACGTATCGAAAATAATAAAATTTTATTCTAAATACAGATGTTACCAATCTTCTACGAGTCACAGTCCACTACTAACACTGTTACATTTTCGCGACACACCTATATACAAGACTAAAAAAAATAAACTGAAGATTAGAATAATACTTATACATTTTCATACCATTCAATTGAATATTAAAAATTTTTGCTGCTCATCTTCCTTCAACTCGTTTACTGCTTATACTATTATACACTTATGTTGAGTAAATGTGCATACATAAACCATTTATAAAACATATTGCTATTATACACTTACACCTACTGGTGTATGAAATAACTCACCTTTTGAGAATTTATAAATTAATATACTTAAAACCATCAGTATAATAATAGCAATATGTTCTGCAACAAGCCTATGGAGGCACATTGAATCAACATAAGTGTATAATAGCAATATGTTTTTTTGTAACTAGTCTATGTAGGCACATTGAATCTACGTAATAGCATGAAGCAAAACCATAGGTGTATGACAGCAATATGTTTTTTGCAATTGGTCTATGTATGCACACTGAATCAACATAAGTTTATATAGCATAAAGCAGAAATATATAATAGCAATATGTTTTGTAATTAGTCTATGTATGCACATTGAATCTACGTAATAGCATGAAGCAAAACCATAGGTGTATGACAGCAATATGTTTTACAATTGGTCTATGTATGCACACTGAATCAACATAAGTTTATATAGCATAAATCAGAAATGTATAATAGCAATATAGTTTGTAATTAGTCTATGTATGCACACTGAATATACATAATAGCATGAAGCAAAAACATAAGCGTATAATAGCAATATGTTTTGCAAATGGTTTATGTATGCACATTTAATCAACATGAGTGTATAATAGCATAAAAAGCAAAATCATAAGTGTATAATGGCAATATGCTTTGTAGTTGGTCTATGTAATCCATCTGCATTGTTTCATTCACTCTGAAGGATACATTCATTGAGTATTGTTACATTCACTCTGAAGTGATACATTCATTCTGTATTGTTGTATTCACTCTGAAGTGGTACATTCATTCTGCATTGTTGCAATCTCTCTCATATGTTATATTCTTTCTGTATTGCTGCTTTCAGTCTAAAGTGATACATTCATTCTATATTGTTGCATTCATTCTGAATTGATACATTCATTCTGTATAGTTTCATTCTCTCCAAAGTGATTCATTCATTCTCTATTGTTAGCTCATTCATTCTCTACGGTTTATGTATGCACATTTAGTCAACATGGGTGTGATTTATGTATGCACACATGCTTTGCATGATTGCATTGACAGGAATTCTTAGACTGGTAGGAAAAAAATGTGTTTTACCAATCTATTCATGTATACTAAATACTATGGATAAGAATATCAGTTATCTTTTGATTTAAAATAATTTTAATTTATTTTAAGATATAAACGAAAATATATACGCAGCAAATTATGTAGCTGGACCATTTTATATGAAACATTAAATGTGTATTTCCGTATCGTGTGGTAAAGGTTGCCTTAATTTTTTTACAAATTTAATATTGTATACAAATACATAAATTATCTTTAAAAATAAAGCTAATTAAATGGATGCAATTAAAGCACAGCAGAAAAAACCCAATAAAGCCTTTATGTGTAACTGCAAAATATCAATTAAAAACAACCAATACTTCTCTTACAGGAATTGAAAAAAGAAAGTCCGCAACATCCTTGCAACGCAGCAAAAATGGAAGAAAACTTGACTAAAAATCGATGGGTGAAGATTTTGGCGTGTAAGCAAAAAACATTTTTTTTTTTATTTAAATTGCTCTTAATTACAAATAGCATTTGTAGAAATAACTGGGTGTTTTAAAAATACGTGTGCTGGGAAAGAAATTAATATAATATGTATTATATGATTTTGTGTTTCTTCATTTGTTTTAATGACATTTTCAGTTGATCCTCCGAGAGTAAAAATAAAGCAATTATAGCTAAATAAAGCAATTATTCTTATCCATGAATTCCCAATAATAGTTTTCACCCTTAATAAATAATCATTCATGTTTAAGAATGTAACAGTGTTAGTTGAAAAACAAATTACTATCTAATGCCATAAATTTTAACCATAATTTTTAACAATAATTACACCAATCATTTTTAAAGCCTGGTGCCATCTGGCGGCCCACAAAAAAATCTGACGGAAATAAAAAAATATAGGTTTTATTTAATTAAAAAATATTGTAATCCTTGGCTACTAATATTTAGCGTGAAATAATACATAAACTGAATTTCTAAGTGCCATAGCTTTTAGCATTTGTAGAAATAAATGGGTATTTCAAAATATTTGTGCTGGGAAAGAAATTAATGTAATATGTATTATATGATTATGTGTTCCTTAATTTGTTTTAATAATATTTTCAGTTGATCATTCGAGAGTAAAGATTCAACCGGACGCAGCAGCAAACAGATCAAACTTTATCAATGCCAATTATATACCAGTTAGTATTTTTAATTCTTTATGAGTAACATCAAATTGTCTTACATAGATTGTAAGAAAACATTATATTATATATATGTGAACTATGTGAACTATATGAACTATATTACATATATACGTACTTTCTTATATATATATTATTTTATTATTATTATATATAATAATATTTTATTCTTTCTTATTAAATATATGAACAATATTACACCTATACTTACTTACAATAGCATTATAAAATAAATATGATTTGCTAAATGAATTTACTAAGAAATTCATGTTGTAAAAAAGGTAAATAAATAGTTCAAGAACCAATTCATATTTTTAAGTGTTAATTCAAATTTAGTTTAAAATAATAAACATTTTGATAACTGATTTAAAAATATTGCGCAAGTAACTCTTATATATTCTACTGTGCAAATGCAAAAATGGTAATCTGCAATCGTAAGAGCACCCTCTTAAATATGAAGAAATCTTGTATTATTAACAAGAAATAGTTTAGTTGTTTTATTACTAGTGTATATTTACTTGTTTTATTGATTACTGAAAATAAATAATTTTTAATTTCGGTATTTTTTATTATGATCTGTAAATTAAAGATTTGTGACTTTAAATTAGCTAAATAAGACAATTATTCTTATCTAAGAATTGCCAATATTTTTTCATCCTTAATCTATTATCATCCATTTTTAAGAATAAAATAGTGTTATTTTGAAAACAAATTGCAATCTAACACTATAAATTTTAACCATATTTTTAAACAATAATTGAGCCAATCATTTTTAAAGACTGGTGCCATCTGACGGACTTTGACTGACGCCATCTGGCGGAGTATTAAAAAACTATAACTAAGGTTTTAATTTTATTAAAAAGTAATTGATAAAAATACTCTAATTTTTGTCTACTATTTTGTGGTGAGAAATAATATATAATAAACTGAATTTCTAAATTTTTTTGGATTTTAAGTAATCCTGAAGCTTACATACATACATATAACCATTTTTTTATGTATATAGATTATGTTGCATTTACTACTTTATCAATGTTACTTCTCAAAACTATTTTCACTATTCTACAGGGTGATTCTTATCTTTTGGAATACATCGCAACCCAAGGTCCTCTTGCAAACACTATAAATGATTTCTGGACAGCAGTATGGCAGCAGTCTGTACCGATGATAGTGATGCTCACGCAGTGCGTGGAAAGAGCCGTGAAGACATGCGAAAAATACTGGCCTAACCAAGGTGAAACAAAACTGTACGGCGACATTCAAGTGCAAACTACAAATGAGACAATTCTCACATCTCACGTTCTGCGGGTGTTTCTCATACAATATGTAAGCTCACTATTCGGTTATTATTATTTTTTTTCGAATTTATGATACATTTTTATAGTATTTACCCAAATAAAATCTTTAACACTGACAAATTTATTAAGAGAAATTGACATCCAATGTTCAGTCCTGTTAGATGTCTGTACTGTTCAGATGCCAATTAAAAAAGGCAGTTTCGGGAATGATTCGCTCAATTAGATCTTTATTTTATAACTCTTCAATAATTATAATTTTTATCACGAGATTGTAAGCTCATAAATATTCAGGTGTAGCTATCAATGCAGTTGTTCCAATTCAGATCCTCTCGTCCTTATTGATTAAAATCTGTCTTGATAATTAAAAAATTTTAGAAACATTAAAACAACATTTCTAGATTCGTTTGTAAATATTTAAAGTGTTTTGAATAGGAACAAGTTACATATTCAGTTTCGTGTATAAATAATTATGTTTACATAAATAGACAGTACATACATAGACAGCTTATGAGTCGATATTTGTAGAAGAATATATAAATGGTCCATGTTCAATTGGCATCAGGTTAACACTAAACAGCCTTCTTCCAATCATCTTTTAATGTTGCTTGACGTACCTATATGAGATCTAATTGGTATTGACATACCTAAATAATACCTAAATCGTTTTTGATTTGCAAGTATATTATTACATTGGCATAAATACATCTGTAAAGCAAAATACATTATCAAAATAAAAGAAGAAATCTAAAGCCTTATTTTAAAACGAACGTGTGGTTTTCAACTTGGTTTAAAGGAAAACATTAATATTTTATCTAATTTATAATATAACTGATTTATAATATTTTATTAAATATTAATATTTAATCTAATTTATAATGTTTTATTAAATATTAATATTTAAGCTAATTTATAATATTTTTAAAAATTTTAATATTTAGCATGAAAATATTTAATATTTAATTGATTTTTATAAAAATATATAAAATGAATTCTGCTTTTCCTTTCTATTTTTAGTGCATCTTCTATACAGAGTGGTTACAAAAATTTAGGGATTTTAATATAGATCTTCACGCATAAAAGTATAAGAACCCATACATTAATATCAATAACTCAAGTAATAAAAAAAATATATTAACGAAAATAACAAACTGAAAATTAAAGTCAAATATCCGTAAAAAGTTACTCTAAACATATCCACACTAAATTTAAAATTTCTTTATCTAAAATGATAACAAGTCTAAAACACTTTTTCCCCTCAATAACAAGCCTTTCGATGATAAACCAGAAACACGAAAACTGCTTTTCTTTGTCCAGAACATTTGCAATCTCGGAGATCAGCGACTGGAACTATTTTAATGGATAGTAAATCAAATTTAAATTTTTGCTGTTTTCCTTACAAATATAGCTTTAAGCTGTGCAAACTGTGCTTGAAAACGTCAACAGGAAACAGGATGTTTCAAACAGTTACAGATGTAATTATACCAAACTGAAAGATAAGGCTATTTTTTCCTCAAGACCACGGATTCCCATACTTCTGAAGACCCTAGTTCGAAACATATATTCCCTGTATATATAACTCTATCTACAAAGAAAGCCACAGTAACGCGTGGCCGGGTCTGCTAGTATATACGTATATACTAGCAGACCCGGCCACGCGTTACTGTGGCTTTCTTGTATTTCGTTCAATTATTAGATACTATAATTGATATTGTTAAGGAAGTGATTGGTAAAGAATGATGAAAAGTTCAAATTAAGTTTCAACGAATAGAAAATGTTTAATTTTTATTAATTTTAATGAGTGAGGTAGATAATGTTCATTTTTAACACTGTTTTATAATTATTTTACCAAATTTAATTTTTAATAATCATTACTTTGATTTATCTAAGAACTAAGCGATGAATAATATTTCTTGTTAATCTGTCTTTCGTCAAAATAAATAAATTCGTTAAATAATTTAATAAGTTGGTTCTGCTTTTCTAAAGATTTTCCAACAATTCTACTATAGCTCTTTGTACTTGCTTGTTCGATAAAATTATACGGACATCAAGTTGTCACACGTTCTTCAGAACTGCCCATAAAATAAATGTGAAGAAATTTTGGCTCTTCGTTAGGTATTGCCATCAACGACCCGATCTTATGGTACACCTGACCTTGTATTTTTGAATGTACTTCCAAAATTACGTCCATCGGATGAGAAATCGCAAATTTTAGTTGCGCCAAATGACGTCAATGGCGCCAAATGACGAAATATGAAAATCGTCTATTTTGCATTTAAATAAAAAAAAATTTGTATAAAAACTATTCTATCTCTCAAGTTGGAACAAAACACACATTTAAGAAGAAAGAAAGTTAAAATCGGATTGTTAGTTTCAGAGTTCATCCCGAACAAACATCGTGACACGGGAATTATATATAATAGATATATAAAGGTAGAGGGATAGCTTCAACAATCGCTGCTGGTTAATTCTGCGCAATTCTAAAACGGAATGTTTTTTCCAACCCCATAAGATAGGCAATATTTTTTTAATTTATTTAATTTTTAAAATTTTTAATTACATATAATTTGATGAGCCACATTCTGTACATTCTTACCTGAAATTATCATTCTTTAGTTTTGTTTTATTATTCATTTCATGTTTCATTTAATTGGGTTAAATAATTGATCTAAATGCAAAAATTAATCTTAATTTAACTTTTATAATTGAAATATTTATACTTTTACAAATTTAATCTTTAGTTCAGTAAATATAAAGTTAAAAAGTAAAGATGTAATTTAACGTAAATGCACTACATAGAAAAACAGTTATTTGTCTTATGTTTTCTTGTTTTTGTGGAATTATAAACAGGAAAATATAACATGATCATTTAGAATGCTATAGATTATAGCCACCAAAAATTATATTGAACAGATTAGTATAAAATAAAATAATAATAAAAAGAAAAATAAATAATAACAATATAATAATAAAAATAATTTTTTTCAGCATTTGAAATATTTAAGAAAAATTATACTTTGTCTTGATTCTTCAAATATTTATAAAGGACAATTTCATAATTTTGAAGATCTAAAACAAATATCTTTGCTACATTATTTTTTTATTTTACATTGTTTTACAAAAAAGTAACTAAATAAATTTATATTCATTTTTTATATTCATATTTATAAAAGGATACATAAATTCTTATAAAATTAAATACTTTTTAGAATCAATGACTTCATAATTTTTCTTTTAGTTCACTATTTTTTAATGTTAAGGAGAATTTGTAGTCATGTATCCATCAGTTATATTTTGGATTATTTGATATGTATTAAGTAAGATTTAAATTTTCGTTCATACTATCGATCTAAAAGTAAAAGCTTTAGCTAAGAAGGAAAATCTAAAAAGGGCAAATATATAAAAATTTTAATTTATTAATTGCAAATTTATAAAGTTTTCATTTTATTAGTATTGCTCAAATTGCAAATATTCATAATCAAATGCAAAGCACTGATTTAGAGATTCAATTTGCCCAAAATCTCTTCAAGATCGTGTGCAACTGCAATGAAAATTCCTTTGAAATCAATTACAATTTTAATTAGTGAAAATTCAAGACCGATTAAAATTTTATTGATGTTTTAAGAATTTTTTTAATTCAAACAACATGAGAAATATACATTTAGTTATGTTTATTATAACTGTACAATCTGAATTTGAAAATAAATAATGTAGCATGCAGATCAGAAAAATAAAAATAAACTATACATAAATCATGTTACTTTCAGGGTCACCCTAAACTGAACCGATTGATACTATCACTTTATCATCATATTGCTTTGCAAATTTTATACAATATATACCTATTTATTAGTCATATCTACTTATTATTAGTCATTTAATTTCCTTTTAGAATTATTTATTTAATCATTAGTCATTTAAATTGCTCTGAATATAGAAATAGCTCCTCCTACTTTGATTCGGAAATTATGCGAATCGAGATTGAGTTGAGAATATTGATAAGTTGGGTCGAAAAATTAAGTCTTATGTACTTAATAATTAAACCATTGTGCCAAATTTTTTCAAAGACTTTGGCTACGTCCATAAATAATATTTCCATAGATTCCCTATTTTCCTTAGTAAAAATCTTAAAATTCTTGATTACTAAACTACACACTGAGTGATAGAAACGCATTCAAATTACACGTGGTAACTAGTGCTACTACGTTTAACTAGTAGTATAGTGCAACCAACTTACGAAAAA
The DNA here is from genome assembly GCA_021605095.1 of Caerostris extrusa. Classification (NCBI taxonomy): domain Eukaryota; kingdom Metazoa; phylum Arthropoda; class Arachnida; order Araneae; family Araneidae; genus Caerostris; species Caerostris extrusa. The sequence continues at coordinate 82,680 of BPLR01013225.1, read as the reverse complement.
AAAAAATTGTATCGATATTTTTTACAATCGTGTTTTAAATTATAAATTCCATATAAGTTTGGCTCAAAATGAATATTCGAGGGTTAGTTGGAAATTAAGTTTCACGACTGTATATTGCGGATCGTTTGTATATTCTGAATCCAAGAACTGGATGAGCCCTTGTCATCTTAATGGTCTTCATTAATCACTCATTTTGTCTGTGGATACCTGATGATCGCAATAATTACTTGCATTCAAATAGACAATTACAAAAGGAATTCTATAGTTAGTGGAACCTTCTGTCACTTTAAACATAATTAGCAAACGTTGATATGCATAGACATTCCACAGCATAAACTATATTGTTATGATGACTTTTGTCACCAAGAACACGATATCATACACGTAGAGCAGTGATGAATTATGACATTCCACAACTTCACTTTACATGAAAGTAATTAACATGTTTCACACCACTTTATTGTATGTTTTGTATAAATATTTGTGGTCATTTTGATCTGACGATGCCATTCTACATATTCACCTTTTTGGCATATAAGTTTTTAAGTTTTGTTTCCTGCAATTTAGGTACATTACAAATATTAAACAATTTTTTCTTGCATGCTTGATTTTTTTAAGGATCAGATTGTGGGGTACCTCAGTATTCTTGCATTACGAATGACATCATGATTTTGTTATACAATTTGAGTGTAGAGAATACTGTTTTGGCTTTTGTTGTTCAAAATAGTCTTGTTCCTAGGTCATTCTTTGACAATTCTCCTTTGGTAATTGACAAAGAACATGTTGACATTAGATAAATATTTATGTTATATGTATATTTACTGCTCCAAATTCTTCTTTTAGAACCACGGTTAATTATTACTTTTTATATTTCTGAGCATTAGTACTGTTTATATTTTTTAATTAAATCTTGTGACAATAAAAGTTTGTAACCGCAGCAAAATCAACAAAGGCACGTCCTGCACGTCCACTTCACTGGCTGGCCTGCAGCAGGTTGTCCTAGGAGTCCAGAAGAGTTCCTGCACTTCATTCGAGTGGTCCGTTCTCAGGTTTCTGATAAACGCCCTGGACCTATGTTAGTTCACTGCAGGTAAGAGCACACCAAATTATGTTAGAGATATAATATGTTTTATTGTCTTCAAAATTATATTCAGTACTTTAAAACTGAAATTAATGCTTTGATGTTAAGAATCACCATCAATTCAGTCCAAATTACGTTTTAATCGAACTTCAGATTTCAATCAGTTAAAATTTATGATGAATAATAATTTCTATATTTAAAGAGATATCCGAAAACAGACTTTACGGCATATCAGAAAAATAATATTAGTATATATAATAAAGTAGTAATCAATGGTATTTTGCTCTCAACTTATAAATCAATTTCGATTTTGTTATCTAATTTGTAATACTAATCTATATTTGAAAAAAAGTTTACTGAACCCAATTTATACCAAAAAACAACTTGAACTTGAGATGCAGTTCTTTCTTTTGATTATTTTTTGAATTGTTTAAATTGAATTTTTCGCAGATATATGTGTCTGGCTAACGGCATTGTTTCCTACCATGGACTTAAAAATTAAAATGTGACAGATATTAGATATACTCGTTGTTTAATGTGAAAAAGAAATTATTAAAAAATGATCAAATTAAATGGCAAAAATAAAACAAGTTGCCAAAATACATTTTTAAAAGATAAATGTTATTAGACGATTTTAATAATTCTCAAAAAAATTATGTGATAAAGTAAATAACTTATTTAAAGTCAAAAATTTATCTCTTCTGTTGTTTTATGACGTGTTAATGATTTCTAGTTTAAAAAATTCATTAATTTTTTTAAAAATTTAGTAATAATTATTTTATATAAAAATATTTAATTTTATTGTTATTTTTAGCGCTGGTGTCGGAAGGACGGGAACATTTATAGCCATGGACCGTTTAATGCAGCACGTGCAAAATAAAGATGATATTGATATATACGGCACAGTTCTGGATATGCGAAACTACAGGCCAGAGATGGTGTTCACAGGAGTTTGTATCAACCTATTCGATTATTTTGTCTATCAATTGTTATTCCCTTATACAATTTTAAAAATAAAAGTAGTCTAATTGTCTTAATATGTATTAAATCTCAGAACTGTTAATTTACCATCAAAATTAAATTTATACTCCTATAAAGTAATTTAAAGAAAAGTGAATGTTTGTATATAAACTATATACATAGCAGATCCGGCCACGCATTGCTGTGGCTTTCTTGTATTTCGTTCAATTATTAGATACTATAATTGGTATTGTTAAGGAAGTGATTGGTAAAGAATGATTAAAAGTTCAAATTAAGCTACAACGAATAGAAAATGTTTAATTTTTATTAATTTAATGAATGAGGTAGATATTGTTGATTTTTAACACTGTTTTATAATTATTTTACCTAATTTAATTTTTAATAATCATTACTTTCATTTATCTAAGAACTAAGGGATGAACACTATTTCTTGTTAATCTGTCTTTCGTCAAAATAAATAAATTCGTTAAATAATTTAATAAGTTGGTTATGATTTTCTAAAATATTTTCCAACAATTATACAATAGCTCTTTGTACTCTTGTTCGATAAAATTATACTGACATCGAGTTGTAACACGTTCTTCAGAATCGCCCATAAAATAAATTTGAAGAAATTTTGGCTCTTCGTTAGGTATTGCCATCAACGACCCGATCTTATGGTACACCTGACCTTGTATTTTGAATGTACTTTCAAAATTACGTCCATCGGATGAGAAACCGCAAATTTTAGTTGCGCCAAATGACGTCAATAGCGTCAAATGACGAAATATGAAAATCGTCATTTTGCATTTAAATAAATAAAAATCTGAATAAAAACTATTCTTCGAAACAAGTTGGAATAAAACACACATTTAAAAAAAAAAAAAAAGCTGAAATCGGATTGTTAGTTTTAGAGTTAATCCCAGACAGACATCGTGACACGGGAATTATATATAATAATGACGAAATATGAAAATCGTCGATTTTGCATTTAAATAAAAAAAAATATGAATAAAAACTATCCTATCTGTCCAGTTGGAACAAAACACACATTTAAAAAAAAAAAAAAAGTTAAAATCGGATTGTTAGTTTCGGGGTTCATCCCGGACAAACATCGTGACACGGGAATTATACATAATAGATATATATAATTCTTCTGTACGTGTGTTTGTCACTGAACTCCTAGTAAACGGTTTGACCGATTTTGATGAGATTTTTTGTGTGTGTTTGATAAAACATGAACAATATTTTTATGCTATCCCCTTTGTTGTAAGTCTCCACCAGATGGTGCTGCAGTATATCTACTTCTATACCGTTCGACCAATCCCTATGAAAATTGGTAATAATATATATTCGAGTATGGAAAATATGTTCGCGCTATCCACTTTACTGTTACTTGCCGACAGATGGTGGTGCAGCATTTCATCTTATATATCGTTCAAACAATATCCATTATAATTAGTACGCACATATATTGGATCATATTCGCGATATGTAATTTTCTACGATCCTTTTTTTTTTTTTTTTTTTTGGCAGGACAACGTATGCCAGGCTTCTGCTAGTATGCATTTATATATATATATATATATATATATATATATATATATATCGGATAAGAAGAGTTCATCTTACATAATTTTAATTGGAGAATTTTTTTTTCATTTTTGTTATTATTGTGGGCTATTCGTTCTAACATTGCAATAATTACAAAGCAATGAAAATTAAATATTAATAGTACTTACATAAAGAGGATTTTTAAATCAGAAATATATTTATTTTTTAAGAATCAGTTTTATTAACCCTTTATATTTGATGTAATTTTATTAACTTTTAATTTCTGGCTTGCCTTATGTTTATTTACTTTAAAAAAACCAGCAAAATAGATATTTTAAAAAAAGTGATATTTTATTATTATTGTTTATATTTTCAGGATCAGTACATTTTCTTATATTCCTGCGTCCTACAAATGATACAGGACAGAAAAGAAAACATGGAAAATATTTATGACAGTAAGGAAACATTAAATAAAAAGCTTTTAATTAGAAGAACTGTCATAAAAATATTGTTTAATAAATCACACAGTGTTGTTTAAAACGTAATATTTCGTGACATAATTAAAATTTTACATCAATAAAATATGAATGTACACTTCATATTTTATTGATGCAATATTTAGTGTTTTCTTGTTTTCCATTATATAGCACTATATAGCATTATATAACACAAAGAGTCACTGATGGGTCTTAGAATGATATTAGTTCTTTCCTGTCTATCTTTTAAATTTATTTCTCCACATCTGCATATTGTAGAAAAAAGGCTCGGTATACTTCTACAAATCAGAATGGTAACAAGGATGCTTGTTAATGGTTTGGAATCCACGTTAAACTGTAGGCCCCGGTCTGATAAGCCTAAAGTGTGCACAAAACCACCGTAGAGCGGCAAACCAAACCAAGCAAAACAAATGAGAAATGAATCAAGTTTTGCTCCTTAATGTGTACATTTTACTTTTGGAACAAAAAGAATTTTTTTCTGTACATAGGTGGGCTTCATGTCTACTTATGTATGCCATTAACAACTTATCAATAACGAACGAAGGAAAGTCATTGCGTTTTTTCGAAATTTTTAGAGGCAAATTCCTGTATTTGTACAAAAAGAAAACCCGAAGATTATTTAATTTGCGCCATCAAACACCTCGGTCCTGAAAGAAGTGATGGTAACGGATGCCTGCTAACGGATTCGAAAGCCTATACCTTTTATACGCTAGCTATTCACGTGATCTAATTATGTATAACACTAACAACTTGCCAATAGGGAACGAAGAAAAATCGCTGCTTTTCTTGAGATCTTTTAGAGATAGATGCCTATATTTGTATGGTAGAAAACAAGAAGACTATTTAATTTATCACCATCAAATACCTCGGTTCTGAAAGAAGTGATGGTAACGGATGCCTGCTAACGGATTCGAAAGCCTAGACCTTTCATACGCTAGCTATTCACGTGATCTAATTATGTATAACACTAACAACTTGCCAATAGGGAACGAAGAAAAATCGCTGCTTTTCTTGAGATCTTTTAGAGATAGATGCCTATATTTGTATGGTAGAAAACTGGAAGACTATTTAATTTATCGCCATCAAATACCTCGGTCCTGAAAGAAGTGATGGTAACGGATGCCTGCAAACGGATTCGAAAGCCTAGACCTTTCATACGCTAGCTATTCACGTGATCTAATTATGTATAACACTAACAACTTGCCAATAGGGAACGAAGAAAAATCGCTGCTTTTCTTGAGATCTTTTAGAGATGGATGCCTATATTTGTATGGTAGAAAACTGGAAGACTATTTAATTTATCACCATCAAATACCTCGGTCCTGAAAGAAGTGATGGTAACGAATGCCTGCTAACGGATTCGAAAGCCTATACCTTTCATACGCTAGCTATTCACGTGATCTAATTATGTATAATACTAACAACTTGCCAATAGGGAACAAAAGAAAAATCGCTGCTTTTCTTTAGAGATGGATGCCTAATTTGTATGGTAGAAAACTGGAAGACTATTTAATTTATCACCATCAAATACCTCGGTCTGAAAGAAGTGATGGTAACGAATGCCTGCTAACATTCGAAAGCCTAGACCTTTCATACGCTAGCTATTCACGTGATCTAATTATGTATAACACTAACAACTTGCCAATAGGGAACGAAGAAAAAAATCGCTGCTTTTCTTGAGATCTTTTAGAGATAGATGCCTATATTTGTATGGTAGAAAACTGGAAGACTATTTAATTTATCACCATCAAATACCTCGGTTCTGAAAGAAGTAACGACAACAGACCCCTGCTAACGGATTCGAAAACATGGACTTTTTATACGCTAACTATTCAAGCTACCACTGGTCAACGCTGATTGTGCAAATAATTTTATTGAACTCTAATTTTTATTTGAATGGGTTGATTTGATTTACGAAAGTTTACGTTTAAGTTACGTTATTAAGTTTCAATTTACGAAAGTTAATTAAAAATTATTATATTTAATGAAAATGAGATAAACCATATTTGGGAACATATTTGAAAATATGTTCTGAAATAAAATAATATAAACTCAGTTTTGATAGCATAATAGTTTTATAATTATAAAACTATCTATCTAATTATGTAACTATAACCCATCTGTTATTCTTAAATTAACAAAAATCAAACTTCATTGTTTTTTCTTACTTTTACATGGAAGTTTTTAAAAAAATTATTAAAGTTAAATATTATTTCTCATAATAACTCTATTATAATGGAAAATGTATATATATATTTTTTAATTAATTTAATGTTGTTCATTCTTTTCAGCCATATCTTAATTGTGATCGGAAGACATCTGATGCACTGCACGTTGAGAAGATGGAGTGCTTCTAAAAAAGATTTTTCAGATTAAAAATATGTACTTTTCATCTAGTCATTTCATCAAGATATCTTCAATCAACTATTTCAGAATATAATATATTCATCAAGATCAAATGGATTCTCTACAAAATGCAGGGCTTTCATTGTAGTTCCAATCTATGAGTTATGATTTTCATCCCAAAATTTCTCCTTCTCTTTCGAATTGCAAATGAATAATTAAACAGGATCTTTAGTACTACATCCTTGATTCTGATCTCAAATATGTTCTTATTACAAATGAATGAAGGATAATTATGTTGATAGTGTTTGAACTGCATCAAAATAAATATTTCATCTTCTTTTGTTAAGAAGTCTCTTATTTATCTGTATTTAATATTTAATTGATAATCGTTTAATGATATTTGGATTGTCTATATTTTAAATCATTCTGTCTGCTCAAAATAATAAATAAATTAAGCAAAGTAAAAAAAAAATAAAAATTTTTATATAAAACCTTATGTTTAAATATATATATATGCAAGAGTATGATCATTACTAACGATATGAACATAATTTGTAGATATTAAATGAAAACTACTGGAAAAAACGAACAAATAAAAATGTAAGCGATTCCATATTTTATGATGATTAATATTATAAATGATTGAATTTAAATCTATTTATTACTTTTTATGCGATAGCTAGCTATTTATACAACTTTTTGATTACATTTTACGCACTTTATTTCATTTTACGTATTGAAAGTACCATATTAATTAAACATGTAGATTACAACCATTAATTATATATATATATATATATAATATAATACAATGTTCTTCTTTCTTTCAAATTAAATTAATATATTTAAACACATTCATTATTTTCAGTGAAAAACAAATTTTCATGTAAATTAAATAGAGTAACTGTGTAAATTAAACTGCTTAAGTACACTGCCTGCACATCCTTCCCCACAGACACCGTTACTGCTCAGTTATACTCTTGGTCCAATTGCTAGTTTCATTTACGTGCAATTGGTGACTTCATTCATCCTACAAGAACATAGACTTAAAATAGTTCTCACCATTACACTTGTAAAACTATATTTTATTAAATTTTATGAGTAGTCGTTAGTTAGTAATGGGAATTATTAAAAGACTGAGAAAAGACATCAAAAAATTAAATTAAAAATAAAATAGTGGTAAATAGGTAAAAAAAGTAAAATAACATAATAAGAGCGATTTAATAACTGAGGGTCTGATATAATAATAGTTACAGAAAAATATTTCATTTTCATATAATAGTAAATAAACTGAATATGAAACATACTTTAACTTTTTTACAGGGACACAAAAAGATTGCAAAAAATCATATTAAAGAAAAGCAGTAGGAACTAGGCAAGAAAAAAAAAAAAACAATTAGAGTGATGTTATAATTAAATTTCATTCGTATATTTTGGTAATAATTTCAAATAAAAGTTCGTATCTATCTACGAGTTCGTATTTATTATCTCGTACCTTTACAAACATAAGTACACAGTAAAAAATTATTTTTTTTATCTAAAAAGAATTTTTTTTCCTTAAGCCGTAGAAAATATAATGATTATGAGAAACACAAATTATCTTCAATTTAAAAAAAAAAAATCGAATTCTCTCAAATGCGGAAAATCTCTGAGACTTGAATGAACTTATCTTTTGCTAATGAAGAGTTAGATTTAATTAAAAACAAAAAGATAATTACAACTTTTAATCATGGAGAAAAAAAAACAGGTTTTAAAACAATTATTTATTTATTTTTACACATATATCAAATAAATGTTTTTTTTTTCCCTTCCCAGCGTCTTATGGAAAAAAATTTCGTAATGTTAAAGAAATAAGCCTTCAATAAAAAATAAAATATTTTTAAAAATTTAAAACTGCTTTTTTTTTTTTATTTCAGAATGGTTGGCAGAATAAAAGTTGTCAATAGTAACACCTAATTAATAATTAAAGGATTAAAATAATTAATTTACTGTGCTCACAATGTTAGTTTATTTATTAATTCTAAAAATATTTAAACTATCACTATAAAAAACAACCAATTCACAAGCTCTACGAAACAAAACAGTGAACGAAACTAATGAAATGCTAACAATGGAAGCAAATGTCCATTATCTATGTATTTGATCCATAACGAAAAACAGGCATAGAATACATTTTTATATATATATGATGTTTTTTAACCGAAATAACAAATTATTATCCCTTTGGTCAAAAACGCAGAATAGGGGCCGTTGGGTTTTGACGTCAAAATTTTTCACCAAAGTGCTACAAGAAAAGAGTTACAATTGAAAGTGAAGCTAATTGTAAACAGTGAAAGAAATCGGGATTATCACATTTGGTGGTATACACTCAGTTGGCGCCACAAAAAAGGTCGCCAAATCCCGAAATCACGACCCTTATTTTTTGCTATTTGGCCTCCTTTTGAATTATCATTTTGTAAGTACGAGTCATTTTATTGATTTACATCATGTATATATAGCAAGTTAATTATCCACTTTCATCTGTTTCACAACAAAGTTAAAAATTAAATAAATTCGCAGAATATTACATTGGTCCGCCAAAACATTAATACCGATATTGAATAAATGCATTCTCCTTTCTAACACAAAAAAAAAGCCTTCCAGTGATGATGTCTTCATTTACACGGCATAGACTTTTCGTTGTATATAACACCATTATTGATACAGAAACTGACTTAATGCTAATAAATTGATTATTTATGATATTTAGGTTCATATTTATTATTACAAAATTTCTAACACGAAAATTTATGTGTGGATTCACCCATTTATCTAATATTCAACAAAATGTGATTCGTTGAGCAATCGATATTCTACGTATTTAAAATGTTGAAACTGATCACTGGCTCACTACATGCATTTATATTGATGAATCAAAAAATTAGCACAGGTAAATAAATAAAAAAAAGACGGACACGTAGTTCCATGCATAGAATTATATAATGAACTTTACGTTCCAATACATTCACTGTATATTATTCTTAAATTTATTTTCAATAGCAATTATTGCAGTACATTTATCCTAACAATTAAGTCAAAAAATCCATCATTCAAGTCAACAAAGCCAGGTGACAATGTTCATAAAGCCACCTGAACTATAAATGACCCTTTGCCGGACAACACCCTACCTTTTGCTGAATATTTTATATATTTCCAACTATCATAGCGGCCTTCTATTGCATATTATGCAAAAATAACATTACATGTTCAGACAAGATTAAAAGCATATCATGACCATAAATTTCACCACTACCTTTCTTAATTTCTGAAATGTTTTAACTAGCCCTGTGGTTATCACGATCTATCTTTTACAGAAATCTGATAAAGCCTTAAAATTTCTCATGTTGCAGTGATACAACGATACAAAAAACTGTATTATAGACCGCGTTCCCAGGGATATATTAATCACATTTAATCACCCCTTTCAACTAATTGTTTACGTTTTTATAAAAATATTCCATTGAACAGAGTACATATGTAACAGAGCACAAATGGTATATGATGATGAGGGTCTCCAATCCTCCGAAGATGTATTAAATTTTACTCAGCAATTGGAGAGAGTTAGGTAAGAATCGTCATCCGCTAACTCAAAGAATTAATAATAAAACCAGGTAACAGTTTACATAAAGTCAGAGGTGTATCAAAGTATTTTGATTGGTTTATTACCTGTAGCACGTATCTTCTGAATAAAACAATCAATTTCCTCAGAAATTTCAGTCGTTTCTTTTTGTATGCATATACATCATCTCTGCTGATTTCCATTGCATGTAAATAACTTTTTGTCAGCTTGTCAATTTTTTAGTGTCTTTTAAAGTGAATTTTAAATTTAAAAGCACAATTTATTTATTTTATATGAAATTTTAAATAACTTTTAACTTCTTAAAGAAATAGATATATTTTTACAAAAGTTTTAATTTTGTAAATTTATTAAGAATAAAAATATATAGACTTGAATAACTGAGGAAAACTGTAGGGGGGGGGGAATAAGAAACTATATAAGAGATTAAAATTATTTGAAACATTAATATCCTCAATTACCACAAGAATATTTCATTAAAAACACATTTATTATCTTCTCTTTAGTTTAGTTGTAATTACGGATGAATTCATTACTTGTTTAGGAAGAAATTAAAAATTTTTAAAGAAAAAAATCAATAATTACTGCGAAATTTTTCCATTTTTTTTTCTTTTGATATTAATTATTAAAATTATAATCTTTAAAATCTAAAAATAATTTTTTATCACAAAAATTAAAAAATCATTTTTGTGCAGTGCAAACCCCTCGAAAATTTTGTCGCTCTATTTGAATCCATTCTATTTGGCTGCTTGCCAATTTCCCACACAATCGGTGATCAAACTATAATTTTCATTAAAACAAAAATCTTCTTAAAAAATAACAATCAATAGCAAAATCTTCATTAAAACAAATATACCAAAATACAAATTAAAAACAACATAAAAACAACAGTGTGTAAATAAAATTTCAACTAGTAAGTTTAGTGAATAATTTATTTGCAAATTTAACAAAAAAAAAAATAAGTAAATAAAAATAAAAAATAAAAACTTGAAGGAGAGCAAAATTTCATAAATTTTTAATAAGCAGTAAAAATCTAAATTACGAGGACTCACGAACTTTTCGTTTTCCTTTCGATACTTGGTTGATTTGTGTCATATGGAAGTATTTGATAAATAAATTTTATTTGAATAGTTATCTTGATATAAAAAAAAAAAAATGTTTTCTTATAATTTAATAAAATGTAATAAATGAAATATTAACAATAGCAGATGGCTATTATAATATTTAATATATTTTAATTTGTAAATATTTTAAATGATATTTCAAATTTTAAGATAGCAAAGTAATACCTTTATTTATACGTAATATGCATATGATTAAAATTAATACTATTTAACAGTACTCCAAGTAAAATAGTTTCAAATAAATAATTAAAAATTAGCATTATTAATCTTCTAATTCATATAATCCTAGTTTTTAAGTCTGTTACTTACATTGACGAATACCACAAGCTGATGGCAATCTTCTTACAAATTTATAGAATAAAAGATCCCTAACTATATAAAGATAAAGTAGTTTAAAAATACAGAATTTTTTTGGAAAAAAAAAAAGGAGGGATATTATTTAACTAAAATTGTGAGTAATTTCTCGGTTTATGATCGCTTCAATAATGATGAGTTAACCTCTATTTGTTAATTTTCGCAAATATGATAGTCTGCCTGGATTCTAGAAATTCAAGCAGAAAAATTAATCAGGCTACTATTTAAAAATTTCTCGAAAGACATACTTTATATATGTTTAGGTATTTTAGTCATTTCCTGTATATGGGGTCTTTTATCATCAAGGACTCTAGAACAACATCAAAGAAATCGTAAAAAGGAAAACCTTTTGTATCTGTAACTGTACCCTTCGATTTTGTTTTTAATTTTTTTTTTAATTCATCGGGCGCTGCTTTTCTCTTTGAAAATATAAGAATTAATCATGGATGATACAAATATGGATGAGCGAAAATGTGAAACACCTGGGTGCGAAAAATCAGCAAAATTACGATGTCCAACTTGTATTAAATATGGGATAAATGGTTCATTTTTCTGTTCTCAGGTATATATAGGACAATAATTTTGTAATTATACTCTGAACTTAAAATCACGTGTTTGCATAGAATTAAGTGAATTGAATTTTCATTAGATCATCTTTTAAATAATAAAAAAATATAAAATAAATTTCAAGTTAATTGAAAAGTAGCCCTAATAAATGTTTGTTTAATTTATTATCAAATTTTACAATATCAAAAATTGAGAATGATAATTTTTTCACCTTTTGCATTCTAAGTTGTTCAGTTATATGTATCATATACGAATTTAAAACAATACTATTGTGATGACCCCGTTACAAAATGTGGTTAAATTTCAAAAATAATTTTTTTAATTAACTTTACGGTGTTGGAATGTGGATTGCTTGGTACTTACGTATTAACGGTACCTTGGCGACAGTTGCGCTAATAAAGAGCACATGCGCCAACCGGTTTTGAATCGCGACGTTAGATTGGCGACACTTAAAAACCGCCAAGTCTGTCGACAAGGTACCGATAATACGTAAATGCCCGTGAAATGTTCCTATCACAGCTTTTAATATCTTGAAATCTTATTTTTTTTCATAATTTAAAATGTTATTTAATTTTTGCATATATATTAAATTAATCTGATAAACCTTTTTGATTGTAAACTTTTATAGGAAATTATTACAGCACACATGTATATATATATATAGCATTTGAATGCATTCTTTTAATCTATGAAAAAGTTAATCAGTGGGGTATTTCTTGTAAAATATACTTCAAACATGTAAAATTACTTTCTATAGAAGCATTTGTAGCAATAATAGTCATTAGATAGAATAATTTAAAAGCCTTTTGAAGAATGTTACATATCTTATTTCTATAATTCTTTTAATTAATTTATTTAAATTACAAATCATGGAAGGCTAATTGCTTAGACAGATTTGCATTGTCAAATGACCTACTAGTTATCACTGAATTTAAAACTTCTGAAATTCATAATATATCTAAAAATTTCAGTTTTTCCCTTTATATGATTGTAACATTATTTTTCCTTGAGAAGGAACCTTTAATAAAGGTGTAGTAATGTCTGCTTAACATTGGATGTGCTGCTGTTAGGTTTCTTGTAATTAGTGATACTAAACTTTAAAATGTAAAATACATTGGTTTATTCTCAAGATTCAGAATCAGAAGTGATATTAATAATAAATTGTAATTGTAATAAAAACAATTAGAAATTCAATTACTTTTAATGTTGGACTACAAGTTGTCACTGATTTTAAAATTTTATGCACTACTAAGATAACCTTTTGATGTTTCTCTTACCTGTTAATAGAAACACGTTTCCTTCACTTCATTTGCAAAAGTACACTATTAGCATATAATTATCTTGATGTTGGTTATTGTTATTAAACTCAAATATTAAATGAGCTCGGTACACAGAACAAAATTAAGCATATTTAATACTTACATATCCATACAAGTATACTGTGAAGAAATCGTTATGAAAATATTTTAAAATCATCCAATTTATTATTTCTAATTCTGCCATCCTAATCCCCATAATTTAAAGCAGCTCATTTGCAAAACTAATACGAATAGTTGCACATGCTTTTTAATTTTAATGCACATGATTTATTTGATAATTTTCTATTCATAACTTAAAATTTGTGTATTATGTATTTAATGCAAATCTGTTGAAATCATTTATAAATTCTTTCTTTTTTTTCTGTCAATTTTTCAAAATTCAAAAACTAAATTTGTAGTTTTGTTTATCCAATTTTGTTATTAAATAACCTTTTCATAATTAAAACATAGATTTATTTAACATTTTTAATAAAATAATCATAATACATAATTTAATAATTATTCAGCAATATAGATTAAATGTTGATTTGCATTTTATTGTATAATAGTAAATATTTCCACTGTTTAATTGTTTTGTTTGATTCTGTGATGAGAAAAATGAAAATGATTAAACATTTTCAGGAGTGTTTCAAGGGAAATTGGGATAACCATAAACAAATTCACAAGAAAGCAAGTAAGTATAATTTTTCTTTAATTATATTTCTTTGAAATTATCAGTATGTTGTGACATTTTGGAAAAATATATAATTTGTATCAACTTCTTTTAAAATTTTATGTTATAAATTCTGATGTTGACAATGAAGTAATTTTTTTCAACTCTATTTTTCAGAGCCTGTAACTATCAAGCCATTCAAGCCATGGCCAGAGTATGAATTTACTGGTAAACTTAGACCATTTCCAGTGGTGTGTACCATTTAATTATTTTTTGTATTCTTACATTATGAAAAATACCTGCATATGTATTTATTAATAACTAATATACATTTTTATGTTTCTAGACCCCAAAAAGAGAAGTACCTGCTACAATAATGAGACCTGATTATGCTGATCACCCTCAGGGTAAAATTATAAATTTTAACATGTTAAATTTTGTAGCAAACGAAAACGATTGTCGATCATGATGGTTCAAGATATTTCAGGATGGGACAGCTTATAATTAATTCACACAAAATAAAAACTTTTTTCACTTTATTAGCATACTTTGAAGAGTATTTACTCTTTTTTCCCCCTCTAATGCAGCTGGCAAATACTTAGACCATGATCATTTATGCCATTAGGGCTGCACCGACGTTACTCACTTAGCACTACCCAGGGGGCACATGTAACTTCAAGATAAGCTAAGGACGCAGAGTAACAATGCCCCCGCAAAGCACAATCCTATTAAACTGGGACCTATGGTTTAAAAAGTGGATTCCGAACAACTACAAACATCCATGGCATCATCGGGATTCGAACCCAAAACCTGTGGTACTGAGCGCCAGAGCTTTAGCCACTCTGCTATCAGACCCCGTATTTACATTGTACATTTATACATTTAATTAAATGTTATTTCACTTTTTTTAGCAACTAAAATACATGATGGAATTTTTTTCCTTTGAAGTTTCCACTTTATGAGGGGCCTAGAATTACATCAATTTATATCAAAGTTAGGAATGCTACTTCTATGTAAGTGCAAGAGCATCATTATTATCGTGCCATTAGAACATACTCCTCATTGATTGATTAACAATGGCTTATAATTAAAAAATAATTATCAAATTTTATTCTGTTTAAAATCTTACAAATAATTATAAAATATTATTACAATTCAAAATCTGAGAAAATTATAGAAAAGCATAAAATTTAAATTATTGACATAAAATGCACAAATTGCAATCCAAATGTTAAAAAATTAATAAATCCTAAACATGAGAAATAATCTTAATATATTTATAAATCTACAGTATTTTTACTAGTACCTATTTAAAATTCATAAATTAGATATTACAATTTTATTCCAACATATTATGGATACTAAAATACATAAAGTTTTAAAGAAGTAAAAGAAATAAATAACATCTTTTTTTTATCTTTGTATCTTTAACATCTAGTTATAAAATGGCAAATGTGAAAGATTATAGCACATTTCAGTTCTCTAATGAAGTTTTTAATTTAACAATACACACTTTTTCATCTATACCAGAATACAGTTCAATTATTTGTCCAAGACACCAATTTAGAAAATACTGATCTGGTACATCATGATCAGTTATCTGAGTAGCAGTAGCTACATTTGTAAAACATTTGAAACATTTCTATATGATTCTTCTAACAATTTCTCAGCAATTAACAATCCAAAAGAGTCGAAGAGTTGTCATAGCTAATGCTCTGGCATAGAAATTCACTTCATGGAAATATTTTATTATTATTTATATAAGATGATGTTTTAAGAAAAATCATTTGATTTTTTTAGTATTTTGAAAGATTTAAATTTCCAAATCTAATACCAACTTTTAAAATTTCTTATTGCTAAGAAATGGGTTCAATAATAAAATGTTATTGTTAAAATTTTTAAAAACATTCTTAAAATTCTTAATTACTATATAAATTTCAAAATTAAATTACTTGCGTTTATCAAATTCTTAAATATTTAAAAATCCTTCAATTTTAGAAGACACTGACTTTGTTTTATTAAAGGAATCTCAGGCACCATGTAGTGATGCATTTCAATTTTCTTCAAAAAGAAAATTTTTTAATTAACTTAAATTTGTGTTTTTGAATAGCAACAAAATAAACTACTGTTTGATGCTGTCCTTGTAGATTTTTTCTGATTTTAAGTTGGTTTCAAGATCAAATTGAAAAGTGGGTAGGTACATTCTTTCACCTATAGTGGACCATGGAAGCAGAAGTGATTCATTATAATATCAGATTTTATTGAACTACATGAATCGAAATTGCTGGATTTTCAGTTTCTTTGCAATATCTCCATTGTTTCTTTGCAAATTTATATTGAAATAATTTTGGTTTTGAATTTCACAAATACAATTCACAACAAAATATTGAAATTATTAACTGTATCTTTTATTCAATGCAGTACTATTTGAGAGTCATTAAAAAGCTATATTTTCTTCCAGGATGCCTAATAAGTTTTTTAAATAATCTATAGTTTTTGCATCGACTAAAGTAATTAATTCTAAACGAGGCAAAATGGAGATATTCAGCTCTTAGTTGGCACAAAAGAAGTAGAGCATAAATCAGGATCTCAAAAATAACTCCACATCTTTTAAGATTAGCATTGCAAAATATATATAAAGCTCCACTTTAGCAATATCTATAATTTTTTCATTCAAAAATATCTTCTAGGAATGCACAATTTTAATAATATTTCAGTCTTAAGATATCATTTTTTAAAATTTTTTAACTCAAATCAAGAGACAAATTATATCCCTGTCAATACGTGATTGCCTTAATTTCTTTACAAAAATTTAATCATAATTACAGAAGGTGCAATGAATCCTTTAAGATCATATATTTTTACCACACCATGTAGTGTTCTTATAGTTAGTTATATTTTCTCTGTTCAAAAATTATTTGGAATCCATTTGTATCAAAGTCAAGAATGCAACTTCTGTCTTGGACCATGAGCGTGACCAGCATCGTGATAACAAAACACATGTTAAGCCATATTTGCAATATATTAATTATGAAAATATTAAATTTAAGTTTATTTTATAAATGCAAACAACTTAAGTTTTAAATGTATACTATTAAATTGTATGTTCTCCATTTTGCTTGATTATAATTAAACTTTTCTTAACCTTATGAATATTGAAAATAATATTATTTAGTTAAATTCAATTATTTCAAGTAGTTTTTGATAGAAAAAATGGACATTATGTATTTAAGTTTCTCTTTTGGACACATTTTTTACTACAAAACAATTTTGGTACCATACAAAAGTTACCTAATGTATTGAGAAGTGAATATTTGTTAATTTTAACAGGATTTTAGATGAGTATGAAATATTTTTTGTACTTAGAATTATACACAAAGAATTTATGTTTAATATAAGAAAACAATTGAATGAGAACATTAATATTTCATTTGAAATTTTTACTTTATTGTATTGTAAAAATTAATTATTTTATTTACACCAAATTTCACTCCATGGCATATGTTTATAAATTTGACATTCTTATTAAATTGATTTAATGTATCTTAAAAATAAAATATATTCATATTTTATTAATCTTATTTCATTTCGCAAACATTTGGCATATTTCAATTTTATTTTAGGAATTTCTGAATGTGAAACTACATTAAAAGGTTCAACTAGTATAAAAATCTTAGATGCAGAAGAAATTGAAGGTGTGAAATTGGCCTCAAAAGTTAGTATGATTTCTCAACATTACAAATTCAATTATTATTAATTGTAGTATTAAAGTATTGGTATAGATGGCATTATAAATCATAATCATTTTCAAAATTTATTATATGGCATAATAAATTGCCATTCACTGATTTCATAGTGCAAATAAAATGCTAATGTGAAGTTTGTATACATTTGTATTCAACCAAAATGTAAAGCTAGTGTAAGTCTTTTCTTGTATATAAAGTTAAATAAGCAATAATTTTTAATTTAATAGTATGTTCACTTAATTGATTATTTTGTAGGATGCCTTGTTAAGTTTTATGTTTAATCACAAATAATTGTTGCTGTAATCACAATTAAAATTAATCATTTATTTTTGTGTGTGTGATGGAATATTATTAAGTGTTGAAAAAAAATATTTTTAAGAACTAATTTAGAATCAAAAATTTTTTATTGATTATCTGATTTAAAATAAAATATTTTGTTTTCTTTTGAATTTTTAACTTAAGGCAATACATATTTAGACAAAGCACATATTTTACAATTAATGCAATACATATTTTTATAAATGCTATTAAAACATTAAAATGCTGTTAAGGCTAGAAATGGTTTAATGTATTGTTTTTTTTTAATAATATATTCTATTAAAAATCACATATCATTTTCTGTTATATAATTTATTGAATGCTTAATATGGATAGATTTTTCCTTTTATTTATTGCTTTTATATATGTAATATTAGTTACTGGAGTAGTTTTTCTTGCCATAATTATAGAGGGTTTAATTTTAGATTACATGTAAAATTTTAAATATGTTCTTATTCTTTTCTGTATTACAGCTAGCAAGAGAAGTCCTTAACGCTGCTGCAAAAGCTGTAGCAGTTGGTGTTACAACAGATGAATTAGATCGGATAGTTCATGAGGTATGAAATTTATTTCAGTTTATATATGTCTTATTTTTACAAGTCTCTACATTGATTCATAGAGTAATTTTTTTTTTTTTCCCTCAGGCATCCATTAAAAGAAACTGTTATCCTTCACCTCTGAATTATTATCGCTTTCCAAAATCTTGCTGCACGTAGTATAAACTAAAATTCCATATAATTTTAAATTGTATAAAACCTGGAAGGTTTTTAGTAAATTTCAAGGTATGAATTAATGGATTTTTATTTTATCAGATCTGTAAATGAAGTCATTTGTCATGGCATTCCCGATATGAGGCCACTTGAAGATGGAGATTTGTTAAACAGTTAGTATTTTGCTTATCATTTTGTTCCTAGTGATAACATAGAATGTCAAGTGTTGAATGTAGCTTTCAATCTATTTAAATTAAATGTGTCTGCATTATAAGTACACAATTAAAGTAAAATAAAGCATAAATTACAATTTCAACATTCCAATAATGAATTTTTAAAATTTCTTAGAAATATGTGATAAAATTTAGTCAACAAAGGACTTAAAAAGTATTGAAAAATTAATATGCTTCAAATAAAGATTTTAATGTTTAAATTCTGAACATTCTAGTTTGAATATTCAAAATATAATGTGGATAAGGGGAAAAGCTCACTTACCTAAAAGGAGAATAATTTATACATTACTAGTACCTATATATGTGGATGACATGATTGCATTTTCTTTTCCAAACACCTTCATAGCTTTTATTTAAAATGAAAGGAAAATTATGTATACTTACATCATATTTATTCTTAATAATATAGTAAAAATCAAATACAATTCAAATTATAAATGGAAATAAATTGAAACTATTCAATTAACTTTTATAAGTACTCCTTTTTAATTCCTTGTTGCAATATTTTTTTTTTAATTATAATTTTTGGATGAACTAGATTTTTAAAGTGAAAGTTTCCTTTATGTAGTATAAATGCACATTATTCAACTTTAATGACATTTTGAAAATAAAAATATTTTTTTTTAAAATTCAGCAAATATTTGTGTGGTTTCTTTCTTTTTTTTTCTTTTCTTTTTCTCGGAAATTTTTTTAAATAAAATCAGTTTTAAAGAACATAAAGTTGCAAACAATTTTTTATTATGTAAGTAGCTATTAAATTTTGAAGAAAGTAGTATCTTTTTTCAAAAAGAAAATCATTTTTAAAACTAATTAAATGTTTGTTTTTCATAAATATATAATTCTCATTATTATTGTCTTAAAATTACTCTTAAGACAATAAAATTACTCATAATAATAATATGCCTTAGTGAAATGAAATTTGAGTATTATAATTTAATTGATTTTATGTTTTTTCTGAGTTACAAATTGAAAAAAATTTTTTATTGTTAATAAGTGTTTGCAGAAGATTATAAACAAATTACTGAATTCAGATTTATTGGAATTCATGAATTTGATTATTACTAAGGTTGCATTGCCATACAAATTTATTATAAGGTTTAAAAAAATAATTATTAAAAATTGTTTTATATTTTAAAATATAGGATAGTTATTGAATTCATTATATGTTAGTTAAGGAATTTATCATATTGTAACTGAATTCATAAATGTATTGAATGTCTAAAGTTATTTAAAGCTTTCTCAATATATAAAATATTTGTTGGAAAATTAAATTTTTTCAAAAATTCCTATTAAATAAATGCTCAATAATTCTATTCATAAAATAGAAAATCATTGCTGATAATTTTTGTAACAGTTTTAGTTCTCATTTGATAAAATTTTTATTTAAGACTCTAACAAACACAAGATTTTGTTTGTTTTATCAATCTTCTATTATATTGCTTTTTGTAAGTTTTGAGAAATTAATGTATGGTAGCAATTAGATTAAGTTTGATAGACAATATCTATCTGTGTTTTAAAAAAAAAAAATTTTAGAAATACTTTTACATTTTAAAAATTGTTCGAATCATTTTGAATTTTTTTTTTATTTTTATTTTGTTATCTGCAAAGTTATGCTTAATAAATTTGGTAAAAATTATGTTTTTCGATTGTTTATAAAAAATCCTTGTTTGTCTTTACCTTAATGTGTAGATATTTAAATTTTTTTTGTTCACTTTTTTTTAAATTTTACTTTTCTTTGCAGTTGACATTACTGTTTATCATAATGGATTTCATGGAGATTTGAATGAAACATTTTTAGTTGGAAATGTTGATGAAGCTGGAAAAAAATTAGTCAGGGTAACTCATGAATGTTTAATGAAAGCTATTGAAATAGGTATATAATTGTATTCATACTAAAATTTTTATTTTATATTCATACTTAAATGACAATGATATTATGAATAATTTTTAGGTATAATTCAAAGGCATCAATTAAAATAACATAAAATATTGAATTTACTTTTTTTATATTTTTGGGATAAGAAATTTTAACTATGTGCAGTCTTTAAAAGAAATTTTTTATAAAAAACATCTTTTCTTTATTATAATAAAGCATGAAGTGATGATTTAAAAAATTAATCATTCTTTAAAAGATTTTTGTTCCTGTCTGTATTTTTCTAAGTTAAAAGAATCCAATTTTTCTCTTCATTCATTTTTATGAGTAGTTATTATCTGTAGTAAAATTCTAATGAGTTATTTTTTTTTAATTAATAAAAACTTTTGTTTTTCTTGTTAAATTATGATTTCTATAGAATTGTGAAGGAAAAATGCTGCCATGACTCTTATGTATCGTAATTTATATTTCTGATCCATAATTTGCATTTTTATTTCTGATTTTTATTCTGTTTGGAAAGTTTTCTTGTGATTAAAATACTAAATATTTCATTTTTTGTAATTTTGTTTTTAGTAATTTTTTTCTGTTAAACAAAAATTGTTTAACAGAAAATTAATTGTTTGTTATTTAATTGTTTATTCTTTATATTAAAAATTCATTTAATTTATTTCACTTTTGGGTGTGTGGGAATTAAAAATAACTTATGAGGAAAAGTTAAAATACTTTTGGGGATATCAAAATTATTCATTTAGAGATTTTAATATGTTATATTTATTGATAATAAAAGTAATATGTTGACGCTAATGAAGTAGTAGGAGATTCTAGACGGCTTGTGTTTAATGTTTTAATTAATAATAAAAAAAATCGCTTTATTAAAATTACACTCATGTAGTTATATTATCTTGAAAATTATTCTTTGAATTTCTTCACAGTTTTTGATAATTTTTTTTCCTTAATTTAATAAACCAAATTGAAAACTATGTCATTTCACTGAAGCTAGACATAGTCATGCTCTATCTATTAATTTATGATCATGAAAATTTTTAACATCACTACCTTGAAAAAGATGTTTAAATAGGCATTTTATAGAAATACTAACTAATTAAAAATAATAAATTACAATTTTATCATTATTTCTTATAATTAATGTGTTTTTAGAAACATTATTTGTACAATTTTCATTTTAATTACATCAAAAAGGAATTTTTGTTTGACTGAAACAAAATTCTATATTTATTTCATCTTTTATTTATAAGTATTATCATTTTCAATTATGAATATTTCATAAGCTTGAAGCATCGTTTTCATGAAACTTGATTTATTTGCACAAAATAATCAAAAGTATTTATAATTGATTGATGTTAAAATATTCAAGCTGTATTAAAAAGATTTTTTTTTTTTTAATTTAAAAAACTTCCTCCTGGGTTCCCCATCTCCCAAAAGTATGTTGATAGTTTCTAACAAGTGGGACCTTTAATTATATATTTTGCTACTTATAATTATTTTTAAAACTTTTTTCTGTGTTAACAATGATTGTAATACAAAGTTAAAATTATTCTCATTTACCAATATTTATTTAAATAAAATATTATAAAGAATCATATTCCCAGTGGGAAAAAAAAATTAAATAACTATTTTTTTTCAAAAGGTTTCTTACAAATTTACTTTATCTAATTTTTATTAATCTCTTACGTATTTAAAAAAATTTGTTGATATCAAATGTAAATTAATTCGAAGTGTTTAACAACAATTTTTTGAACTTGTTTCGATGTATAATCAATTTCATTTAGTATTTTAGTATAACAAATAATTTCTATTATAATAGTGAGACCTGGAGAAAAATATAGAGAAATTGGTAATGTTATTCAAAAATATGTTCAAGCTCATGGATTTTCAGTTGTTCGTAGTTATTGTGGCCATGGTATTCACAGGTATTATGATTTGATTATATTTATTGATTATAGCATTTTGATTTATTTAGAGTTTGTAAATATAAATTTTTTTATTTATAATTTATTTTTATAGATTGTTTCATACTACACCAAGTGTTCCTCATTATGCTAGTAAGTGTTTTCATATCATATTTACTTTATTTTTAAAATAAGGTGTAGCATTATATTTTTCTAACAATTTTAACCTTTTTACAGAAAAACAAAGCTATAGGTATAATGAAACCTGGACATTGCTTCACCATTGAACCTATGATTTCAGAAGGTAAGAATTCTTTGTTAAATATTTTATACTACAAAGTAACTTTTGCAAAACACTATCACTTCATTCTAAATACTTTATTACTTACAAAACATGCATTCATATAACAAGAGAATTATTAAGAAAAGAAATGGGACTAAGTTCTAAATATTATAAAATGATCTAAAGAAATTTGTTAAAACAAAGTTCAAATATATATCAATGCATATTATTTTTTCTAAAAACAATGTATAAAAAAAATTGTTCAAAAATTATTTTATTATTTCAATATTATGAAGTAATATTAGAAATTCCCGAAAATCTCAAATTTTGATGTTTATTATCTGCATCAACATTTCCAAAACTGACTAATAAAATTGATGGAGAAGATCAACAATTTGAGAGCTTGAAAAATTACGTCATGAATTTTGTAGACAACACCAATGTTTCCTGAAATGAGATGACCAAAAAATGTCTGAAAGAAGTATTAAAGAATGTAGGATTGAAACTAAGCAAGGATATGATAGCACAAGAGAATCCATTGTGGATGTCGACAAAATTGTTAAGTTAGCTAGTGTGAAATGGTTAGAAGATATAATTGCACAGATATTAAGGTAGTATTTCTATAACTAAGGTATTATTTCCAATGACAATCTTAAATAATTTTTTCTATTAATGCTTCAGCAAGTAGCATAAAGATGATGAAATTAGCATTTTTGAAGATAAGCCAAAGAAACTCCCAATAGATTTTCTGCAAAAATAAAAAAAAGTTTAACCACTATAATGAAAATTATGAATCAGTTTATACAAAATGATGTAAATATTGATAGAAGTTTGAAGGCAGACAAAGAGTCATTGCTATGTTTTGCTATTGACAACTACTTGCTGACAAAAAAATAAAAGATGAACATTTTAAGGTAGATGACTCCTTCTTAAAAGAAAAGTCAAATTAAGAATAACTTCTTCATCAGAAACATAACTTCATTACTCAAACTTTTTTTATTTTGGTTTTCATGAATGTTTTATGAATAAAAATCTATATTAGCAATAAATAAGTCTAGAGTTAATGTAATAAAGTATTTAACGATAAATGTTATAAAATAAAATAAAAAACTATGATAAATTTTCTATTTTGTTTCGCTAATCATCATCTACCTTTAAGATGACTTCATTAAGTGTGGGAACATATCCCTCGCATTAAGTGAGGTCTTGTTGGTATTACAAAATATTTATTTATCATAATTACTTATCACATAAAACCTTTAAGGTGATCAAAAATATTTTTTTTTTTTTTCTAAATAAATTAAATAACTTTTATTACATTTGCCAAATCACAAATTAATTTACAGAGAAGAAATATTTCATTTAAAAAAAATGTTCTATACTAATACTATATGATAAAATTTTAATACTGACATAATGTAAATATATTTAATATACAGAATGAATTTTATATCATAATTTTTTAATCAAGCAGAACTAACCTGATGTATATACCCAAATAATAATTGAATAATTCTGTGCATATAAAAATATCTTTGTTTCTTGCATTAAATTTTTCCAGTTCTCAAAATTTATTATTGGAAAACTGTTTTATAGCGATATTTTCTCTTAATTCTTAAACCATGTGAAAGTAAAATAGTGTTGTAAGTATATTATGGTAAAAAAGTTTTCATGTACTTTTTAATAAATGCCTCTTTATGTTCAATTTTATATTAACATTTGGTCATATGATTTGTTGTCCCGGTTTCTATTTTAACATATTATGAATTAATCATATTAATATGTAATTCTGATTAATAAGATATTTATTGACAAACAGTCTGCAATAAAAAAATTTTAAATCAATTTCTTAATTTCATGCAATGGTTATATTAAATTAAATCCTTAATTGTGTTTCATAAAACCAAGTATATTATAAGAATCATAATAAGACTACAATATGCAGGTGAAGAAAAAAATGTAGCTAACTGAATAAATGGATGCAAATCGCAATCTGTTTCGCATCTAAATAAGGAGAACGGAAAGAATTAAAATTAAAAACATTTTGTTCTACAAAAGATTAAACGTTAAGCTACAGGAATTATATTTTTATTAAATCTTTCTGGGGGATTTTATACTGCACATTAGGTAATTTTTGTTGTATTAATTTAAATACATTAGTTTTAAAAAATTATAAATAAATCGGTGAATAAAACTAAATATGTTAATTTAATAATTGGTGTAAAAGATAATTTGGCATGAATCTCTATTAATTGCTTTACTGGTTTTCTGAAAATAAAGTTGTTACAGATATATTTAAAATCATTTTAGTGTGAAATATATAATTCGAACTATATAATATACAAAATGTAAATTACATGAAAGCACTTGATTTGACTTGTATTCTAATATCAATATGAACGACTATAAATTTTTATAAGATAACACATTAAAATACACAAGTGATTATATATCTATAAAAGTTTTTTTTTTGCTTCTTAATATAATTAAATTTAAACATAGGAATTGTTTGATTAACGAAAATTTAAAAATTAATTTTATTTAGCTACCACTAAAAATAAATTTAAAGCATTGCTAAATTAATATGCTTAATAAATTCATTATTTGCTTTATATTTATTTATTTTTTTGAAACAATATATGAAAGTAAATAATGTTATGCAATTTAAGTGTCATTTTATTGTACTATAAATCTCAAACCTATATGAATTTAGTCTTGAATGAGTTTGAGCATCCCTAATATAAATAGTTTTTTTTTAGGTTCATGGTATGATGAAACCTGGCCTGATGATTGGACTGCTGTAACTCGTGATGGCAAAAGATCTGCTCAGTTTGAACAAACTCTACTAGTGACTGAAACTGGCTGCGAAATCTTAACAAAGCGCAGGAGCAAAAATGGGCAGCCTTATTTTATGGATAATTTATCTTAATTGTGTTTTGTTTTGGATGGCAATGAATTCTTGTTTTCTTGAAAAGGAGTACTTTCTTTGATATTATTTATATCTACTCCTTTGTAGACCTGTGATACAAATGTATTTTATTTACCAGGGTCTTATGTAAAGTCTATGCTAGAGAATAGTATTTTCTCTACAGAGCTTTGAAATCATGCCATGTGTGATGCAGTTTTATTAAAATGAATTGTCAATAAATGTTTTGATTCTTTTTTCAGTTTTATGTAGCTCTTTCTTAAAATAAATAATACTATTTTAAATGCCTTTATTGTAAATAGTATTAAACTTGTTTATAGTCATGAATTTCACTGAATAAAGAAATCTTAATTGATAGAAAATGTAACTAAATAAAACATTAGTTACTATTTGTTAAGGGTTTAATTCATTTTGCTGTACAAATACATTGCAAGTTACATTGGTAAGGATTTAAGAAAAAAATACAAAATTATTAATTTTACCAATAGTGTTGTTTTCTTATTTATTCATTATTTTTTTTAATTTGTACTCTTTTTTGAATAAAAGGGAGTATTAATAAATACCAAACATGCGTAAATGATTTCAGATCAATTAATTCAAAAAAAAAAAAAAAAAGATATAAAATGAGTATATTATGATGAAATGAATATATTTTTCTTAAATGGATTTTTGTAAATATTATGGGTTTCATTTTAATATTTTATTATCATTCTTAATTATCACTAATGTTTTATAATTACTACTGTCAGTTAGAATTAGATGATTAGTTAGTGTTTTTGTAAAATATCTGTATGTGTGTACTTTATAAAACTCGATTTTCATTTTTTTTTTTTTTTAACTTCATATTCAGTATTAAAACAGATATTATTTATCAGACAATTAAATAGAAATGTAGTTCATGATTTATTTTCACTTAAATGTATTGTGATTCCAAGTATAATTTTAATAGAATAAAATTTGTAACATTAAATAATTCATTACTATTGTAGTACTATTGTAGTACTATTCAAGTACATAAACAAACCAAAGCACAAAAGAAATCTGATAATTACTTCTTTTTTTCATATAAATTACACATTAATAAATTCTAAATAATCTAAGAAAGTGAATATTATATTATTGGCACATAGTAATTGTCTTGAGAGAAACTGTAATCCAAGAGCCACAACGGTTAGTGAACATTGATATTTTTCCTTTATGTGCGGGGATGAATAGGAATGCAATGGCTTCTCAGTTCTCATAGCGATTATGAGACATTCTCTATCACAAGAATTTGGATTTTAAAGATTACTGTTTACAAAAGGTTATTTGTTTCTAGCTCTTAAAGGAGAGCCTATTTAGTATAGTGCAGAGAACTGTCCCTCATTGATCTCGACTTTGGTCCAATGATCAATGAGGGACAGTTTTATTTACTGATTAGTTCCTGTTCTGCCTAATCACCGATTTTCTACTTGCGTTCATATGGAGAAAATCAGGGATCTGCTACCTGTCCTCCAGAATCCCAGAAAGGGGCCATTGTGGCAATGCAGATTTGATATTTTGGCAAACAATATATTGGATGGCAGCTCAAACCTCCATGTGTTGCCATGAAGTATAGGGGATTGAATTTTGGAGCGCTTATCTAAGGTATAGTTGGTTCTGATACAATTGCAATGCACATCCACATAGGGCTTGTCAGATCGAAGAATTTCTGAAAATGTAGGCAATCGCTCCCCTGACAAAACCTTACAGAGCATATCTGCCTCTGGTAGGATGAATTCATGTTTTGAGCTGCATAAATTGTAAAAGGAGAGCATACACTCTATTAGCGAATTTTTTTCAGCTTTGCTTCGTTCCCCGGTGCTGGTGAAATTGAATGCACGATATGTACCATAAATGTTGTATAGTAATTGATTGCATTATGTCAACCTATGCTCATATCTAACTCTAGTCCAATCTATAGAAATATTCATTGAAAAGAGCTAATTATTTTCGTTTTGAATATTAGTGCATATTATTAAACACATATTTATCAAAATATTGCTTGTATAAATAGATGCAGTACCAACATAACTTGCCAATTACCAGCTTACCACACACTTCTATCTGACTCATATCGTTTATCAGATTGTTTATGCAAAGTAGAATCTATCAGCATGTCATCATAATTTTAATAATACAGTAGTACCTGTACTTACCCACTTTGGAATGAATCCAACTTGATGTATCTTCTATTTGGACACAAAAATTTTGTTTGGTATACAATTCGTATACATAAAAAGTTTGGTCAAATGGGTGGATGTTGAAAGTTTTGCAGTGAAGTACTAACTCGCCGGCACTACAGTACATATTGGACCATGGTCTCACTAATAATATGGTACGTGCCCGAAGTCGTCTGTCACGAACTTTGGTTTTCCAATTTGTGATCTTTAGGTTCTTCAGATCCTTTTGAACTTCATCGATGCTTCCCTTTTTTTCTTTGGCTCTGGAACTTCCCCTTGGGAATCTTCTATGTGCCTCTGCTATCGTCCATTCTCTCTATGTGTCCTAGCAGAGAAGTACTAATTCAACAAAGTTCAAACAAGTAAAAGCATTGTACGGAATGACCAGGCAATATTACATTTCCGACACATCTTGAAATGCCGAAGCATTGGGATAAATTTTCAGTAAATTTCAAAGAAAGAAAAGAGAAAATTAAATTTGATAAATTTTCATTTTTGTATTTTAGTATTAAGCAGTATTTGAATTATCGTATACAACTCCAGCAATGTACAATATGTCAATTATAATAGGATTGTTTTGGGAACGAATTAATATTTTTCCTTTTATTTTTTATGGGAAAAATTAGTTTAGTGTAAATAAAAAGGATCTGAAAGATGAAGGATATATGCCGAGGTGTCACTGTATTGATGATGGTGCAATAAAAAATTACTCTTACTTTTTTTATCATTACTTAGGGTGAATCACTGCCCCCACATTTTGTTATATTCTGCCTCATGTCCACTTTTTGGAAAACATTCAATAAATGGATGATATCTCCTTACTCCAAATTAAAGGATGTTTTACACTGGAAATGTTTCACATTTTAGTATTTCGCACTTATATCGGACAGCAAGACAACGTATGGCCGATTGGCCCAGGCTGGGCGTTGGATAAAAAAAATATATATATATATTTTGCTACAGTAATATTAAACGAATACCACCAAGGCTACTTACTGCCTTTTAGAAGGTCATAACTTCTCCGCCAATTAAGAATTGTTCGTAGTATGTTAGATGCACAAAGTTCATAAAAATCGAAGCAACTAAATTATATGTTGCTTAATTAAAATTAAAAGTGACTTCCTATCTGAAAGATAAAATCTTGCACCCAAATTTGACCTTTTTTAATACGCTTTTATTAGTTTCACCGGTATATTTGTTTGTTTGTAACTGACTCTTTGGGCTCAATTTTGCCCTACTTTAAGCGATCAGATTTAATTTAAACGTTGTAGATTTATCAAGGACCGACGACAATAAAATATTTTTTATAAGTGTATTATCTCATCATGATTAGGATCGCCAGGATTAGTGATTTTGTTTTAACTTATGAAGAGCAATTTAACCCATGTAGAATGAAAGTATTCAGTAAAGACTTTCAAACCTACGTGGGACAGCGGGCACAACGGATAATGCGCCTGACTACGGATTCCTTGTTCGAATCCTGGCTGGCTCGACATATTCGCATTCAGCCTTTGTTTTACTCACAATTAAATTATTGTAAAAACTATAGTTCCAGTCCTCCGTACCGGGACCTCATTTAAATATTATAGTTTAAAAAACATGCTTTTAGAGTTAATCAAACTAAAACGTAAAAATAATTGTTAACATAAGAATAAAATGACTGACGAGGAAATGAATGTCACTGTTCTAAAAGCGTGAGGTGCTTGGTATCAATAGTTATAATTTTTCACTAGTTTCATTCCGAAATGCAGAGTTAGTTTAAAAATGTCATACAAAGCACCCGACGCTTTTAGAACAGTGACATTCATTTTCTCGCCAGTCATTTATTCTTATGTTAACAATTATTTTTTACTTTTTAGTTTGATTAACTGTAACTTGTAGTGGATGACACTTGATGTTAATACAGTTTTTTTTCAAATATTAGTTCGTTAATTAATCGTTCGTTAATTAGTTAATTTTAGTTTTTTTAGATTTAAGTTGCATATATCTACTAATAGATGGCGCCAGATGTAAGAGAAAAATTTCAACTTTTTTATAAAGGACTTTCTTCCATTTGTGTTTTTCCTTTTAATGCGTTTGTTGAATTATTCTTATATTAGTTCCGTTTTTATTATTTAATAGTAAACCGAAAGGATTGTCAATGGGAATATTATAACATGAGCACCCATTTTATATCAAGGGATTAATGTTAATTTTTGAGTTTTATTTAATGCAAATTAAATTTTTCATACAAGATTTTTTTTTTTTTTTTTTTTTTTTTAGATTTATCATGCCTTCTCGTTTATTTTTTTACAATTAGTTCTACAACAGTTTAGTTCAAGGGGTGGCCAACCCAAATAATCTTACGGGCCACTTTGGAAATGCATCATAATTTTGTGGGCCGCATATAAAATTATATATCCTCATATTAGATTTAGACCCACTATAGACATTTTTGTGAAGTGAAAAATTGAAACATAATAAGTTATTATTATTGTGTTTACTATTATTCTTCATGTGAATATTGATAATATAATAAGAAATACAAAACGCAGATTGTAAAGAAATATATAACACTAAAAATGAAATATAAAAAATATATAAATATAAATGAAATAAAAAAAAAAGTAAATTATTAAAAATTATTTTTTTTACTAGTGTGATATTTTTTCTCCTCTCTTTACTTAGATTTTGCAAATCGATCTCAATTTGGATATTTGCATGTTGTAATTAGTGTTGCAGATTAACGGCCGTTATGTTTGAGCGTGTTTTGTGTTTGGTCAATTTCATTTTCGGAAAAAAAAAAAAAATGATTCGCCAAAAGCGTTAACAACTTTTTGTGCCAGATTTCTTAAATTGGAAAATTTCTCTTTTGTGATGTGAGGGTTATGAAAATCTATTTTTGATTCTGACGTTTCAAAAATTTGTTTTTAATTCAATATTGCATTGTAAGTCAGCCAATTCCATGCAATAAGTTTTCACTACGGCTTTTCACTTTGGCCATTATAAAATAAAATATATTTTGTAAAAGTGTGATAAATCTCACGTGCCGAAAAAAAATGTTCAAGGCGGGCCGCATGCAGCCTGCGCGCAGCTGGTTGGCCATTCCTGGTATAGTTTATAATTTAATATGTAACTTACTTATTCTTAGGGCAATAATTATTATTTTTTTTTTTTTACATCGAAATTCATTTTCATGTACTAAAATTTATTAAGCGATAACATAGTTTGCTGTATTTTATCAAATATGATGAGATTATTTTCAAAATATGTTTCAATTACAATCTTAAAATTTTATTAACAGTTTACAGCTTGTAATTGCTTGCTTAATAATTAAATAGGTTATTTGTACTGTTATTTTTAAATTCGTGGATGTCAAAAGAGTATTCACAGTTTGATTTTGGAATATATTTTATAGATTCCCTCACTTCTGACTGGAATAGACATTTTCTTAGTCCATGGTCTATCACCAATCATGAGACAACTCATGCTGTAGTCCACATTCCATCTGTAATTGTTTCGATTTGTGAAGGTAGAACAGATAATCGTTAATTTCATGTTGTCTCATATCCATTACACTGAATATCCGTTATCAGATTTGAATGGAGGTTGTTCTCATTAGTAAAAAAAAAACTAATTGCATGTAATATAAATATCCACAAAATTGCTTATCTGCTGTCAAATTTGAGTGATATTTTGTTTTTATGCACTTGTTAAAGAATATACACTCATGTCCATAAATTAAGGATAATGAAGTTCAGGCAAAGAAAGAGACAGAAGCAAAACAAATTTGACTTATTTGTAAAGTCTATTTATTAAACAAAAGGTAAAAGCAAAAAAACAGATGCTACATGTTTGACATAATTAATAAAAATTGCGATTTTTACTCCCTGGAGCAAATTTCAAAAAGAACCTATTTACAAAAACAGTATAACATGGTTAGTATGATGGTTAATATGGAGTATGTCTTCGGACGATGCAATACAGGCCTTACAACGCCTAGGCATGCTGAGTATCAAATTATCAATCTGATCTTGGGGAATATTACACCACTCATCAATCAATGCCCTCCGAAGTTCCGGTTGACAGGTGGGAGGGGGTTGACGGCCTGCAATTCGTCGGCCAAGCATATCCCATACATGCTCTATTGAATTCAAGTCCGGTGAGTATGCTGGCCAATCCATACGGGTGATATCCTCCAATTGAAGGCATTCGTCTACAATGTTTGCACGGTGAGGACGGGCGTTGTCATCCATAAAAAGAAATTCAGCACCCATGGCGCCCCGAAACAAACGTACATGTTGTTCCAGAATGACATCCCGATAGATGTGTCCTGTCATCGTTACACTCTGAACATGCAGGTCAGTTCTGGAACCAAGAATAATTCCACCCCAAACGAGCCATCCTGCACCACCGTAACGGTGTCGTTCAATTGTGTTCTCTTGATGGTAACGGGTACCTGGCGCTCTCCATATGAAAGTCCGGCGAGAATCAGACTGCAAACTAAACCTGGACTCGTCGGAAAACATCACACAAGACCACTGTTGCGGTGTCCACAATGCATGCTCTCTACTCCAGGTTAATCGCAGGCGACAGTGAGTTGCGGTAAGTGGAACACATCTGACAGGCCTACGAGCATATAGACCAATGTGCCCTAAGCGTCTGTACTTGTCTGCCTTGAAACTGTCATACCGGTAGCTGAAGAGAGCTGACGAGACAGGTCTGATACTGTGCTCCGTCTGTTTCTTTTGGCAGTAACTGCTAAATACCGGTCCTCATTCGGCGTTGTAACATATTACCATCATCTTGGAATCGTTGCCAAAGCCAGGAGATGACACTCTGGGCAATTCCAAGTTCCTCGGATACTTCCAGCTGGGTACGCCCACATTCCAGTCGTCTGATAATTCTACCACGTAAAAATCATCCAAATAAGCTTCTTTGTGCGATAACTATGCAGTTATTGCACTGAAAGACTTTTAAAGTGCTTGTGAACAATTTTACTTCTTTGCCACCATTCCTTATATACCCCTCTCTTACACTCTTGTCATTGTGACGTACTTTCCGCGCCATCTGGTGGTTTCCCTGTAATTTGCATATTCTTCTTCAAGATGTGTGTGATAATTCTACAGGTGAAATTTTTTATTTTAGAGTTCAATTTCTGTGTGATTCTGAATTATCCTTAATTTATGGACATGAGTATACATTCCTGTCTCCCCTGGGAATGAAATGCCACCATTCTTCCCGTGGGAAAATTGCTACAATACTTATAGCAAATAATAATAGCGATGCTACAAAGCAAAAGTGTCTAATTAATTAATTAAAGTGACTTTTTTATTCTTTTTAAATCATTTCAAGATAGCTGCTTTGATATACAGATAACACATATTAATTTACTGATTAAATTTTCGTATCAATATCAATATAATAATGAATAATATATTATGTTTATCTCTCCAAATAGATAAAAAATTTTCAGCTCAGTATTTAATTTATTTTCTGTTATTTTTAAATCTTTGACTAATTCAAGAAATTTAACCTTGAAATTAGAAACATGTTAGAAAATGGATATAGGAATTTTAGGTAATGCCTTCTTTTATTTATTCTTTATATCTTTCATATAAAAATTAAGAAATACAATTTTAGTGAGAATATTTTATGTCCTAGAAAAACTAAACCAGTTATATCATATTCATTCGGAGTAACTACTATTTTCAAAGGGATTTATTTGATACTATTCCTCTAATAATTTTCATTTTATTCTTAAAACAATTTTTTACATGGGTAACTGTTCCCAAAAGCGATACAATGAGTTCAGAAGCAAGAATCATTTTTTTCCTTGTAATTTCTACAAAATTCTAATAAAAAAACCCAAATACAATTCAAATTTGTTAAAATTAAATAGTTGTGTAAGAATAGCTTTTCAACCTCTTAAACTTTTCAAATACAGTTTTTGTTTCAGAATTTATTTTTACTAAAATCGAAAATATGCAGTGTTAGAATTATGATCAATGTTTATCTTGTTCTATTAATTTTATTGAAATTCAAATATAAATTTGCGACCTGATAGCCAATTGGCTAGCGCTCTGGCCTTTGGTATCACAGGCTTTTCAGTTTCGAACCCTATTCCGCAGGGATGTTTTTAGTGGCTCAGAATTTTTTGGCTCAGAATTTTATTTTTTTAATTACATCGAGGACTGGGTCGTATTGACCATTTCCCTGTGAGCAGTCTAAGGGGCTGCACCAACGAACACTGTTACTCACTTAGCACTACCCAGGGGCACGTGTAGCTTGAAGATATGCTATGGACGCGAGTCTTTATCCCCTTCAAAGTCACTACCCTTCAAAGTTCTACGATCCTATTAGACGGGCACCTACTATTTAAAGTGGATTCCGAACCACTACAAACGTCCATGGCACCGCCGGGACTCAGAGTGGTACAGAAATGGATTTTAACGCGTTAAACTGTAGGTCCCGGTCTATTTAACCTAAAAGTGCGCAAAAAATGACCACAGAGCGACAAACCAAATCAAACATAAATTTAGTCATTCGGATTATAGGATCCTCTGAGATGTGGCTGCAGTTATTTCTAGAAATGATTTTACTTTTATTCATTTTGGAAAATAAAGTAATGAAAAACAATGTAAATAGTAATAAGCAATAAATAAATAATACCCAGACCTCCAAGTTTTTGAGTACTAAAAGACATGGGGTCAAATGTCTGTAAAATAACATGAAATGGCAATGGGGCTGTTTCCAGAAGTACTATATCACAAGTGAAAATCATGAGTTTTGGAATAACAATACAAGTTAGCCTAAAATACTCGTTTTAGGCAAGAATTAAAAATTTATTTTTGCACGAATTAACTTGGTTTGTAACGGCATGATGCAAATGAGATGTAATGTTGTCGGTTGTGCAGCTGGATTGTAACTGGGTGTATTTGGGTTGAGACTTGAGACACAGATTGAGAACACAAGCACAGCAAAAATATATAACACATTTAAAGATATAATATAGATTCGAGGAAGGATTCCTCTTCTAAGCCTAAAACCCGATACTTAGGTTTGAGCGGAATATGCTACCTCTCCAGGTGAGAAACTATAGGTCAACTTATATGCAGGTTAAATTAAATATATTTCTTCTCGATAGGAGATATTACAAATTAAATGTTTCTCAACAGAAGCGTGTGACTGCGCTGTACTAAAATTTCTGCGGCAGCGCCAGTTGAGTTGTACTTTCCTCGGGTGAGAGTCTTGAGGCCTATTGACCATTTCTCCTAAAAGCTACAGGGGGTTCTCTTGCAGTGCGTAGGAGGAAGCACGGTTACAGAGAATAGTTAACAGTTAGTAGTTAGTTATAGTTATACAGAATATACATGTACTTAATATATATATATTATATACAGAATAGTTAGGTTACAGATAATAGGAAATAGAATTGTGCTCGAGGAAACAATTAGTGTTCTATTAAAATTAATTAATTAAATTTCTATTAAACAATTAATAATAAATATTAGTGTTGAAAAAATTTTAAAAAAGTTAAAAATTAATGTTAAAGATATTTATGATTGGTGTGACGTATTGACAGACTTGCTATAAAATTTGTCATTTTTCTCTTCATTGGCGCAGTTGCCCAATGGAGGACCAAAGCCTTCTGCCTACTGGCAGATTTCGAGACAGGAGAAAGGATTGTCAGCCCAACGCCCAACGGTTTTCAATCATATTAGACAGGGATCTACGGTTTAAAGTGGAGTCTGAACCACTACAAACATCCATGGCACCGCAGGGACTCGAATCATAATGCTGTGGCACCCAGCACCAGAGAGCTAGTCACACCGCCATCAGGCTCCACGCTTTTCATTACCAAATTTCTAATCAATTAAGTTTCTTTAATATAAATAGTAAATTTGAATTAATTGCAGTAAAGTGTCTTTTTCTTTTTAACTTGACGTAGAAAAGTCTTTAAACTGATTTCTTAGTAATAAGAAAATGTGGGATACCAATTTCTAAATAAAAATGCAGTGTATTGAGAAGATGTAACAGGTCGAGCTCGATCAAAATTAAGATGATTAGCATTTTGAAAAGCAGAAATAGTTTCTGTCAATCATAATTGATCAAGACCAATATTTGCGTAACTAACATTTTTTCATGTGAACGAACTTCCTTCGACAGATTGATAGAAATTTCCGCTCGGGATTTTTTGTAAATGGAGGTTACTGAGGGATTTAAAAGGCAGTTCATAGTAACTCTGAAATACTACTTGTCAGATTTTATTTGTTGTACAAAAACCGTCGTTATAATGTCACAATTATTGAGCAACGTTTTCTTAAGACACTTGAAAAAAAATATAGTCTAGAGTAGAGGTCGACAACCTGCAGCTCGCGAGCCACATGAGGTTTTTATGCATGTACCCGTGGCTCTGAAGCTGAAATTAAAAATGAAAATAAATTTATCATAGATTTATTTATAAAATTTTGAAATTATACTTTTAATTTGTTTTTTATGGGTCAATAAAGCGTATAATTGATGCAATTAAGGATATTTTCAAAATTTCAAAAACAATGCAAACTTTAAATAAATGAAAGATGCGACGATTATTTGCCAAAATAACCGCAGATAGGCCAATTAAAATGTTTCAAAATATGACCAATTAATAAGTTTAAGACGTTAAATTTGTTTTAATTTTATCAACAGCGATAAATGGTATGCACAGATTTATTAAAGGTTACAGATATGTATTAATTGTAACTTGGATCACACACACGCACACGAAAAAAAAAAAAATCGAAATTTATCTACCACATATACATTTTATTTCTTTGTATCTCAGACGTACAATTGTCGTTATTTTGATATTTTTGTTTATTGTAGTAATTGTGCTAATGAATATCATACTTTCTAAAGCTAATGTTTATCTAAAGAGTAAAGCGTAAAAGTCTATCTAAAGAATAAAGCGTAAAGTCTATCTAAAGAGTAAAGCGTAACGTCTAACTAAAGAGTAAAAGCGTAACGTCTATCTAAAGAGTAAAGAGCAAAATCTGAAAGAGTAAAGAGCAAAATCTGTCTAAAGAGTAAAAAGCGTATCGTCTGACTAAAAAGAGTAAAAGCGTAACGTCTATCTAAAGAGTAAAGCGTAACGTCTATCTAAAGAGTAAAGCGTAACGTCTATCTAAAGAGTAAAGCGTAACGCTCCAACTAAAGATTAAAAGCGTAACGTCTAACTAAAGAGTAAAAAGCGTAACGTCTATCTTAAGAGTAAAGAGCAAAATCTGTCTAAAGAGTAAAGCGTAACGTCTAAAAGAGTAAAAGCGTAACGTCTATCTAAAGAGTAAAGCGTAACGTCTATCTAAAGAGTAAAAGCGTAACGTCTGTTCTAAAGAGTAAAGACTGAAGTTTATCTAAAGAATAAAGCGTAATGTCTATCTAAAATGTAAAGTTTATATAAGTATAGGTCTGTAGTACTTTCATGCTACAGATACATTTTCCTATGGATAATATATTTTACTAGTACAGGTAGGACAATAAACAGAAAAATATAAATTTCGAAGTTAGGGACGGTTTATCTCTGAGGTACAGAGGTATTACATTAATAATTGGTTCAGTTTTTGTAGAGCCAAGAGAAAAAAATGATTAGTCAAATGGTTTGATTTAATATGTACGCCTAAAAATAACTGCTCCCAAATATGCGTTAATTCAAACAGGTTTGATCATTATTTATCAACAATATAATGATTTTTTATCTCAGTTTAAAAATGTTTTGGCAATAATAACGTAGAGATAAATAGATAAAGATTCGGCATCCAAGTTACCACATTAAACTGATCTTCTAGTCCAGGGGTCTCCAAACTTTTCAGCCTAAGGGCCATACTGTTTACTCCAGTAAGTACCAAGTGCCAAAAACTGTTTTAATTTTTCTGCCATTATCTATAATTTCTAGTCTATTCCGTTCCTGGGGGATTTTCAGGCTAAAAATCATATGTTTGATTCAGGATATATACATTCCAAACATCGATTTACATACATATGCCACCCCAACATAACTACGGAGGGTAACCGTGGATGTTCACTAGTTTATAATGTTAGTGGGATTCATTTCAATTATTTGTTAGTTGTTATGCTTAAGTTAAATTTTTCTGCGTATTATGCTTGCCATTAAGCTTTACCTAGCAAATAAATAAAACCAACTTATTATCATTCTGTGTTTTTTTTTTTTATCCAACTTATTACAGCAACAATAAACTATTCGCTGTCGCGGGCCAGATTGATGACACTGGCGGGCCGGATTTGGCCCGTGGGCCGTAGCTTGAGAAACCTGTTCAAATCTACAACAAAATAGATACATTGAATGAAGCATTCTTCTAATATTATTTTTTTTTTATTTATTTTATAGTATAGAATTGCTAAGAAAATATGAAAATCTTCAAAAAAAATTATTATGTTTAAGTACAATGGGCGATAAGGTGTGTTGCAGTCTGTGCATTCCTGGTCTAAATTTTCAAGT
Organism: Caerostris extrusa; assembly: GCA_021605095.1. NCBI lineage: Eukaryota > Metazoa > Arthropoda > Arachnida > Araneae > Araneidae > Caerostris > Caerostris extrusa. The sequence continues at coordinate 43,933 of BPLR01013225.1, read as the reverse complement.
TTACTTTTTAACAGTAGCTATCTAAATACTTTTTACATCATAATTTATATAAATTTTATTTATCACTGATGAAGTCGAAACAAAATATGCAATTGATAACAGAGTTTCACAAAGATGATATGAATAGCCTGAATTAATTTTACATTCACGAAATCATTATGAATACTTATTTCCAACCTTTATTATTAATTTACCAACTTTTTATTACCAATTTACTATTAATTTCCAAATAATTATTTTTTTTTCTGAAATGCCCAATAATTAAAATTAATGGTATAAAAATATTATGTATTATTTATAAAAAAATATTATATATTATGAGTTATTTATATGGCATTAGTAAATATTAAATAATGCGAATCTGATAAAAAATACTAATTTTTTATCATCCTTTCGAATAATGATACATTCAAGCGATACAAATATATTTCTATTCGCTTAATTTTGAATGATTTGTTTAAAAATTACTTTGCAGTTTGTAACATTACGTGCAGTTTGTAACACTACGCAGTTTGTAACATCGGACATTAAATTTCAAATTATTAATTTTCAAATTTTGTATTACTCTGATAACTACGTATGAAATTCAGCCGTCACGTGATTTTGGTGTGATAAAACTTATAGTCCGAAAAAAAACCTAATAAAATTGGTTATGTGTTAAAGCATAAAATTTTTTTTGAACTATACTATTCTGCAAGACAGAATGCTGTGACCTTGAGCGTTGAGTTTCAAAAACAGCATTGTCCCATCTTTCAACACTATTTTTGCAGTCCAGTCGTTTACTGAGTCGTTGTAAGATTTAGCAACAATGCATATATCACATGGAGTCCTTATTGAAAAAAAAAAGCATGCTTTGAGTTAGTGTCATCTGTCTTAGTAGTTTTAATTTGAATGCATCTTCATGCAGATAGATAATTATTCTCTTGCTGGATTGTGTATGTGTATTTTCCTGTTTGAAAGCACAATATATGCAAATTAAAGAATGGTATATATTTTTCTTCTGGAAACTTTAAAAGGGGAGGGGAAACTATGAAAGTTTTGATTGCACTAAATATTTATATCAATCTTATCACTTAAAAAGAATTTTAAAAAAAAAAACATTAGAAATCAGAAATAAATCAATGCTATATCTTACGTTAAACATTGTTTAAAAGATTAAAGTTAAACATTGTTAAAAATATTATACCTTAAACGTCATTTAAAAAGAATATATACCTTAGACATTGTTTAAAAAGATTATGCCTTTAACATTGTTTTAAAAGATTATACCTTAGACAGTGTTTAAAAAGATTATAATGTTAGACATTGTTTAAAAAGATTATAACATTAAACATTGTTGAAAAATACACGTTAAGCATTGTTAGATTTTACGTTAGACATCGTTTAAAAGATTGATTATGCTTAGACGTTTAAAAAAGATTGATTATATGTTAGATATTGTTTAAAAAGATTGATTATGCGTTAGATATTGTTTAAAAAAGATTGATTATATTTTAGACATTGTTTAAAAAAGATTATACGTTAGGCATTGTTTATAACGATTATACATTAGACATTGCTAAAAAGATTATACGTTATACATTGCTATAAAAAGATTATACGTTAGACAATGTTTAAAAGATTATACATTAGACAATGTTTAAAAAGATTGATTATACGTTAGACAATATTAAAAAAGATTATACGTTAGACATTGTTTAAAAGATTGATTTTACAATAGAAAATGTTTAAAAGAATTTATAAAAGTAAAATTAGATATATATTTCTTAAATACAATTTTACACATTTAATGCTTTAATAAGGCAAAATAGTAATTAAATTTTTTTTATTTTATTTTAAAAACACGCAATCATTTATATGCATTGTAAAAATAAGAATGCTAAAAGTTTAACATTGCTGTTATAATTATTTATACATTTTAGAGTTGAATTGAAATTTTTAGTTGCCAGTTTTTGTTTCCGCTCACGATTATTAGCGATTTATATAAATTTTTAAATGATTACATTTCCAAATAATTAAATGATAAATTAAGAAAATAATAATTAAAAAAATACTTGACAACTTCAAGTTAACAAAGCATTTTCTCTCTGATTTGATATTTTAAAAATTCTCTAGTTAATTTAATAAAAGATTTCCGTTATGTCGTGTTTTCAAAAAACATCCCATCAAATTTAAATATAAAATCTTAATCTTTTGCGGTCCAACGTCGAGTTTGACTCAACATCTTTTCTTTTGCAGTCAGTCCAACGTAGAGTGTGGCTTGACATGGTTTTTATATTTAAGTGTGAATCATTTAACCGTTTTAGTACTCTTTTTTGTTGGTAATTATATTTTTACTTTTGTGTGACGTAGTACATTATCATTTATGTGCTTTGGTCGCTCTACTGTTATTTTTGTGCACACTCTGGGATAATTAGACCTGGGACCTACAGCTTGGCGTGGAGTTCCGAACCACTCACAAACATCTATGCCACAGCCAGGATTCGAACATGCAGCCTGTGCTACCAAAGGCCATAATGCTAGCCAATTGGCCATCAGGGGGGCTTATCATTTTTTATGAACTACAACAGGAGTTACTGTAATCAATCGTGTTAGAAATCTCGTTAAAAACTTAACTTGAATTTCATTTTACTTTCTACAGCTTACAAATATATGAAAAACTAAATTAAAATTGCTAAGTCGGCAATACAATTTGGACAAGACTACAGGGTGTGAGGAAAACTGATTTGGACTCCAAAGGGTTAAAAAAATTTAATATTTTTATTTTGATTTCGAAACTTAAATATAGGAATATTTCTTATTATAAATTACTTCTCGATTTTGTTTAAAGGACATAAAGTTAATGTTTCTGTGTAAATATTCATAAATTTTGATCATTGTCTTTGTGGTGTATATTAAAATTTTACCAACTGACTTTTTCTTTTAATCTCAAAATATTTTTTACCTGATAAAACTCTCAGTTTTATTCCATTATTCGAAATTAAGTTTTATATTAACAGTATAAACTTTCTTATTGGTGCAACAGCTCTCATGGTGAGCCAAGGGGTTTGCCTACTGGCAGATTTCGAGACAGGAGATGTTTTTCTTTTATGGAGTAGAGTTGTCAGCAGAACAATCTACAATCGTATTAGACCACGACCTACGGTTTAAAGTAGATTCTGAACCTCTACAGACATCATGTTACCACCGGGACTCGAACTTGAAACCCAGTGCACAGAGCGCCAGAACGCTATTCATTCAGTCATCAGAACCCAACTGTAAAAATTAACCAGTTAAAAACACATTCCATTTTAAGAAACTTTTTTTTATAAAACTGATTAATCATTTAAAAATCATTACAACCTGAAAAAAAAAACGAATTTGTTTGTTTTCATTTTGAATATTTTTGCATGCAGACAAAAATATAATGTTTTGACAAATCTAACGAATATAATGTTTTGTGTTTTGTCTTGTTCCCCATAATACATAAATACCAGATGATATGAGAACTCGAAGGAAAAGCACATATTTATTGAAGACAAAAATTAATATCGTTATTGTACATTTTACTCAACAAGCAAGTTTTCTGTGATTTGGTATTCATTGTTCACGTGCGTATAAATTTTTTTCAGAAGATACAATTCTACACAAATTGTAGTAAAAAAAGAATCCCCAGACATTTCCACTGTCTATAAATTAGTTTTTTACCATCGTCATAAAAATTTCTTCATTTTCATTTTATGAATGTGTTAACCGCAAATTTGAGATTTCATAACATATTTGAGTAGGAAGGTTGTATTTTTGCTTAATATGAATTCTTCCGTAATATCAGATAAAACTTTTCTGATTTTTTGTATTGCTTCAATGCTGTATATTTATAATATGTAGTACTGTGTCCAAAAGTAAGACCAATTTTCTTATTGAATTATTATGGAAGGGGGCTTATTTTTTTCTTTTTTTTTGGTTGCAAGTACTGTCCTTTTACTGGCTTATATACTGGCTTTTATGTTTATACTGCGTCTCGTGGCTCAGTGGCAACGTGCGCTGTTGGTGAGCATTAAAGGCTCGTGCTCACCAAGGCGAGAAGATGCAAGCAAAAAATTTGACCAATCACTAGTCTCACCGCGGTCGCCTGAAACCGGTTTTGCAGTCCGCCGCTTGAGTTGCCCAACTTTCAACTCGAAGCGGATTTTCACTAGGCGTAATGCTATTTTTCGACGTTTCGCTGTGAAGGGGGGTCGAAAAATTTTGTCGCTTGTCTCTTGAATCTTCACGTCTCTCGCCTCGGTGGGAACGAGCTTTAAGGCGGAGATTCAATCCGCTGGCGCCTTTTATTTTAGACACTGTTTCAAAAAAAAAGGAGACTCGATTGCATTTGTGATATTCAGCATTTTTACCTCGTGTAGGGAGATTTCCGGGTCCCCCTCAATAATGCAGGGTAGTTTTCCCTAAAAGTCTTCCCGGAAGACACTGTTCTCCTTCAGCGTCATGGAGCCAAGTTAGACTTCTACCTACGAGTGCTTCCTTCTTTCATGAGTCGTCCACACGTTTTTGAACTTCGTCTAAATCAGGGGGTGACGGGCCCGCCTTAAATATTTTTCCGGCCCGTGAGATTTATCACACTTTTACAAAATATATTTATTTTATAATGGCCAAAATAGTGAAAAACAATGTATTAAAAATACATTATTTGTGCATCCGTATATTCAAAAATTAACTGTCGAAATTATGAGAAAAAAATTAACCTTGATTTTAAAGTAATATTCTTGCGAATTTATGGTAGATACTGCTTGTTTTATTTATGAGTTTACAGTTATGAATTAATAGAATAATTAAATTATAAACACCAATTACAATTAAGATTGCAATACCAATTACGATGTGCAAATATCCAAATTGGGATCGATTTGCAAAAAGCTAAGTGAAAGAGTGGAGAAACAAATATCGCACTAGTAAAATAAATATTTTATGATTTCATTTTTTTTTATTTCATGTATGTTTATATATGTTTTATATTCCATTTTTAGTGTTATATATTTCTTTACAAAGTATGCTTAGGATCATTATTATTATATTGTCTATGTTTACATGCAAGAATAATAGTAAACATAATAATAACTTATTATGTTTTAATTTTTCACTCAAAAATGTCTATAGTGGGTCTAAATTTAATATGGGGATATATAATTTTAAATGCTACCCGCGGAATTATGATGCATTTCAAAGTGGCCCGCGAGATCATTTGGGTTGGCCACCCCCTGGCCTAGATGTTACTGTCTGCCAAGAGGAATAAGAAACAAACCATGTCTATGCTTATTCATTGTAGATTGAGTTAATCGCATTCAAGTAGCTTCGTAAAACAAATTATTACTTAATGTTATGTATTTAATTATGATTATTACGAAGTAATTTAAACAATTAGTGGAATATTTGGAAAAAAACTTATACGTAGTACCCCATTGCCATAGGAGCACAACCACTGGTATGATAAATATTCATTAAATATTATAAAATTTCCTTGTTTCCAAATGAATTATACAACATTTATTTAACATAAAACATTCATTTTCAATTGAAATAATTTCAATTGTAATACAAATTCAAATAAAAAAAATTATCAATTACAATTCAAATTTTTAATTGAAATTACCAAATACAATTCAAATTTTTAATTGAAATGTTCTATCAATTACATTTCAAATTTTTAATTAAAATGTTCTATCAATTACATTTCAAATTTTTAATTGAAATGCTCTATCAATTACAATTCAAATAATTAATTGAAATTGAATTCAAATTAAATAATTTCAATTGTCCAATTATGAGTTTCAATATTTGGTAGTTTAACAGAGTATTTATGTAATAAATACTATTTAATAAAAATTATTCTCACAGCTACTTTTTTTTTACATAAAATAGTCATCTTATCTTGAATAATAAAATTTCATCGATTTTTAAATATTTCTTAAGATATCAATCAAGAAAAATATAAATTTTTTGGAAGATATACAGGATCTAAAAATTTGCAAATTTGAATGGATTTAGTTTAAGACTTCGGATTTCATCAAAATTTTCTTCTATACGTAGTTAATAGAATTTGCCAAATACTAAACAGTTCATGTTATTTGTTCTTTGCAAATATTCGATTACAAAATTGACAAACTTTATCAGATTGAATTGGTAATCACTAAGCAAATTTATTTATCTCAAATATTCGATTACTAGTAAAATTAGACATATTCTATCAGATTGCATTAGTAATCCCGAGCAAATTTATTTATTGCAAATATTCGATTAGTAGTAAAAATAGTCAAATTCTTTCATATTGCATTAATAGTCACTAAATAAATTTTAATCTGTAACTTTTCTTAAAATTGATATTCGTTGTAATTTTTTAATGCAAACCACAGATATAAATTTTTTTTTGTCAAATGGTAAATAAATGAACAAAATATAATTTTTCGTCTGAAGTTGTCGAGTCATTATTTCAATTCTTTCTATTAGCTCACACTCTCCCTATATATATCTTGCTCAAATTTTCAATTGTTAATAAAATACTTCTTATTCCACCACTCAAGCTCAAATACATTTTTTGGAACTTTAGTGGATGACACTGGATGCTAGTACATTTTTTTCCAAATATTAATTCAGTAATTAATTTTAATTAATTTATTTTTAGTTTTTTTTAGATTTAAGTTGCTTGTATCTACCAATAGATGGAGCCAGATAAACTTAAAAAAATGAATAAAAATTACTTAGAAAGGACTTTCTGCAGTAGAGTGAAAAAAAAAAAAGTAGGAATTGACTTAAAATTTTTTTTTTTATTGTTTTTTTTTCATCATTTACTAAAAAAAAAAATCGATTGTGAGTTTGTGACTATTTCACTAAGAGGTTATTGCAGAGTTTGTAAAAATTTGTAAGTTATTTTTGTAGTAAATAACTTAGATATTCTTCATAAGATGACCTAAATTATTTTAAAAACATGTGATGGCTATTAAAATGATTTCTATTAAAATGAGTTACAATATACAGAATCAAAATATATTAATTTATTCTTATCTTTGCTGTGTGTATCTCATTTTTTTACATCAATTACTGTAAGAAATAGAATTTGTCATTATTTCACTAAAAGGCTATTGCAGATTTTTGTAAAAATCTTTATAATAAATAACTTTGATAACTTTTAAAAGGTGATCTAAATTATTTTAATGACACGTGAAGGAATTTATATCAACTTAAATTATTTTTTTTAATATTTTCATTTATTTTACTTAACATTTTTTTTTTTTTTTTTTTTTTTTTTGTAGTATGGAGTACATTGCAGATTGTGAGTCAAATACGAGTTCTAAAAAAATAGTATAAAAGACCAATTCCTTATTTCTTTATTTTTTTTAAAAAGATTTTTATATAAAATGAATAAATGAAAGATAATTCATTTTTTTAAGAAAATTGTCAAAATAAATCGCTACTTTATTTATTTGAATAATTACTTATAAATTAAACTCCAGATAAGTAATATTTTATTCGTTAACTGGCAAGATAAATTTGATTTTTATTCGAGTAATAACTCAAAAAGACTATTATTAAAAGTAAATTCAAATATTTTGATAATCAATTTTTTTTGTGCCTGCTTTGAAAATGTTTCTCACGCTCTGAATTTTATCACTTAATAATTTTCTAATCATTTCCTGTTCTAGTTAAGTTATTAATGTGTCAACCACTAATTTGAGGTGGCACCACAAACTTGCGTGGGATGACTATTGTCATCTTATATCTAATTTCTCTGTATTAGTTTGAGGTTTGGCTCATGTTCCTCGCCAAGCGACCTCGCCAAAAGTCCCGTTTCCCGCCTTTCGGCCGCGAGCCGGGATTCGGGAAGTTGTTGGCTCTCGAGAGAGGTAAGTCTTCATTCTGCGCTTTCGTTTTTTTTTTTGTTCTTTTTGTCTTCTTACAACTCTTTCATATTGAGTTTTTAAAGAGGATGAGTTTCTTTTAAAAATGTTTTTAATTTAATTTGCATTGAAAAACTCTTTCGATTTATTGAGAGTTAATTTAGAACGTGTTTGGAATTAGAATTTTCGATAAAATTATGACAAGTTTTCTTTAAATCGGTAATGCAATTATTATTTTTTAAATTGGCAACGTAATTAGTTATTCTTTAAATTGGCAATGTAATTAGTTATTTTTTAAATTGGCAATGTAATTAGTTTTCTTTAAATTGGCATTACAAATAGTTATTCGTTAAATTTTAATATAATTAGTTATTCTTTAATTTGGGAATACAATTAGTTATTCTTTAATTTGGCAATACAATTAGGCATTCTATAAATCGGCAATACAATTGGTTTTCTTTTAAATTGGCAATACAATTAGTTTTTCCTTTAAGTTGGCAATACAATTCAGTTTTTCCTTTAAATTGGCAATTCAATTAATATTTTCTTTTAAATGGACAATAGAAATAATTTTTCTTAAATTGCAAATACAAAGAGTTTTCTTTAAATTGTCAATACAAAGAGTTTTTTTAAATTGGCAATACAAATAGTTTTCTTTAAATTAGCAATATAATTTTTGTCCTTAAATTGGCAATATAATTAGTTATTCTTTAATTTGTCAATGAAATAGTTATTCTTTAAATTGGAGCTGCATTAATTATTCTTTAAATTGGCAATGCAATAATTATTCTTTAAATTGGCAATGCAATAGTTATTCTTCAAATTGGCAATGCAATTATTTTTTTTAAATTGGCTAAACAATTAGTTTTCTTTAAATTGATAATACAATTAGTTATTCTTTAAATTTGGCAATACAATTAATAAATTGGCAATACAATTAGTTATTCTTTAAACTGGCAATATAATTAGTTATTCTTTAAACTGGCAATATAATTAATTATTCTTAAAATTGGCAATGCAATTAGTTTTTCTTTAAATTGGCAATACAATTAATAAATTGGCAATACAATTAGTTATTCTTTTTAAACTGGCAATATAATTAGTTATTCTTTAAACTGGCAATATAATTAATTATTCTTAAAATTGGCAATGCAATTAGTTTTTCTTTAAATTGGCAATGAATTAGTTTTTCTTTAAATTGGCAATGAAATTATATTTTCTTTAAATTGTCAATGCAAATAAGCAATACAATTTGAAATCAAAGAAAAATGCAAAAGTATGAAAATGAAATCTTTAAAAATATAGATTTTTATTATCAATGGTATTGAAATTGAATTTTTTTCCTACTGAGTTTTAAAGTTTTGTTTCCAATTAGAATAATTTTTAATGATACTTTTATTATAACATCGAATTATTTACGGCAAAATTTTATTAATAATAAATGATTTAAGATCATTTATTATTAATTATTAATTTAAAGAATTATTTATTCCAAAAAAAGGTAGTATACAATGAAGGATATTTAAAATCTTTATATTAATATCTTGAAAAGTTCTTCAAACTTGATTATATAATATATATATATAGCCTTTTTAAAAAGTACATTAATTTAAAAAAAGAACAGAATTGATGAATTTTTTAAACTAGTTAAAATATTTTAAATGTTTTTTAAAAATTACTTCATTTAATGGTGAAAATTCAAATTAATTAACATTATGACTTAACGTTTTAAAATTATTTTTGTAATGTTTCAAAATTACTTTCTTAATCAAATTCCAAATTAAATGGATGTTTTTTAGATTATTAGTAATGGCTTTTTTTCAGTATTAATTTCTTAAAATTTCCGCTCTTTCTCGCGTATTGTAAGATAAATTGGTTCTCCTATCTGAAAAAATGTCTGTATTGTTCATTGATTTAAATCGAAAAATCACAAAAAAAAAAAAAGAAATATTTAATATTTCTTTTTAACCAAATCAATATTGTACTCTAAAAATAAAATTGGCTAACTTTACATCTAATGCCAACAAAACTGAAATTTAATTTAAATCTTTGTGATAGTAACCATAATTATTTAAAAAAAAATAGAATTGAATTATCATGTCCATTTATATTAGACTTAATAAACTCTATATATAATTATTTTTAATATGTATATATTAACAGACTTAAAATAAAAATTATATGTTCATAATCATATCAAATTGAAGATCAATTAATTACTTTCATTTAATTTAAAAATGCGGCAAAAATTCTTTTTTATAACATCATAATTGACATGTGAACTTCGCGTCCCTTCGGAAAAAAAGCGATTGTTTAGTTAATTGTTATTATTAAAATATTTGTAGGAAAACTGTTCCAATTTTTAAAAATAATCAGCAAAATAATATTTTTATAATTAAACTTAATGCATTTATCAATAACTTTTGATATATAAAGCAATATATTTATACCAAAGACATTAAAATTTCCAGAACCGATTGAAAATTAATCAAGTAAAGAAAAGAATTTCATAACTAATTATAAATAAAAAATAATATAAATTATAATAATATAATAATAATAATAGTTAAGAATTATAAATAATCGTTTCTTCGTCATGTTACTGACATGATATTTTAAGAACAACGAATGTTTATTTTACTTTAATATTTAAGAAAATGCGGTAACTTAAATTTTTTCACAATATTTTTAAATCGAAATTTTAGAACTAAAATCAGCAGCAAAAGTTTATTTAGATCGAAGATCTTAATGTATTTAGGTTATAAGTAAACGTTTTATATTTTTTTAATATATGAACAAAATTAAAGCCCTCAAAATAATTTTAGAGGATAATTCTAAAAATTATTTTAAAAATTAAATTATTGCACTGCTTTTAGAAACAAAATTTGGTTACTATTAAAAGGTATTTTGAATAGAAAAATATTTCTATATTAATTTTATATTAATTTTTATATTTCTATATTAATATTTCTATATTAAATATCTTAAGGATTAAAAATAATGTATTCTAAATTTTTATCGAATCTCTAATATCTTTTATACAAACCTTTTATGTGAATTAAAAAATTCTATTGATTACACTTGGTTTTATATCGACAATGTCAAAGAATTGGAAAAAAAAAAAAAAAATAGTCTAAAAATTTGTAAAAAATATATATACAAAAATAAATATTTAATGACGTTGAGATAATACAAATATTTTATACGTTCAAGATGCATTTGATCTTTATAATTTTTGGCAAATGTACCAATCTTGCATGATATTTATTATATCTGTGAGAATTTTCGAGTTTTTATTTTATTTTTAAAATGATGTTACAAGAATATTTTAAACTTATTTAGAAAACACTGTACAAAATGAGAGTAGAAAAATGGGAATAAAGCGAATTATTGCAGTATTTAAATTTCTGTACATCATAAATTCTTGAAAAAAAAAAAATGTTTAGAATTTTTTTGTTTCATTGCGTTTTATTAATTTTTCTGTAGAAATTGATTGAGTCAGAAACTTTATTAAATAATTAACGTACAAAAAATAATGGTCCCATGGAAAGTTATTGAAAAATGCCAGATGAAAAAAATTAATACATTCTTGATATACAGATTCACTATATAATGATTTGTAGGACTTAAGAATTCCATTCTTTTAGGACTCTGACCTTGTACAGTGAGTCAAAAAGAACAAAATATACAATAATAAACTATAAATAATAAAGGTACAAAAATAATAAAAAAAATAATAAATGTACAAAAATAATAAAAAATAATAAACGTACAAAAAAAAAAAACTAATAAGCGCACAAAAAAAAATAATAAAATACAAAAATAAAAAACTAATAAGCGCACAAAAAAAATAATAAAAGTACAAAAATAAAAAAATAAAAATAATAAACGTACAAAAAATAAAAAAAAAATAATAATAAACGTACAAAAAAAAAAAATAAACGTACACAAATAAAAAATTATAAAAGTATAAAAATAATGCTCCCATGGAAAGTTAATGGAAAATGCCGAATGAAAAAAAAATTTAATACGTTCTTGATATTCAAGTTCACTGTATAATGATTTGGAGGACATTAGAATTCCATTCTTTTAAGACTATATGACCTGTACATTATAGATATCATATTTAAAAATTATTGTTATTACTTAAAATTATTGTTAAAATTATTGTATCACAGTGTTATGCTCTTTGTTTTTATTGTTGAAAAATGTTGGTAATTAAATTAAATTTTTTTTCTGGTTAAAATGACTTTAATTCATTGAAAAGGAACGTGTATGATATTCATTCATTGAAAGAAATGCGTAAATTTGATACACGTACACATTTTGTAGAACAAAACAAAATTTTATAAAGGCGGTTATGATTCTCATTTAAAAAAACACTCATGCCATTGATTTTCAATCTTTTCTTTACCGATTGTTTTTTAATAACTTAAAACTGAGCAGTGTGGAAAAAATAAATTTATAAAATATTTTTTTTTTCCTCTAATTTACTCTGATTTAATATCTTTTTTTAATTTCTTATATGATTTGTTTTCAAACTTTTTATCATTTTGCCCTTCCCTTCCCTACCTCAGCAAAGAAAATTCTAGCATACCTCCTTCAAGCTTTTACTTCATACTCAATGACAGTGCAGGACAAAGTACAACCAAATACAACTCGTTGACCAGTGATAATGTATGCGGCCATCGTGCAGTAGAAATCTTAATTAAATTGCAATACGTCACTGTTTTCAGAAACGAGGAGCCTGGATTACGAGTATGACATCATACAATATATGTCACATCGATAGTTAAGCTGTCCGGTGAGTTTTCCAGGTGGTCTTCCACACTACATGCAAACGTGGGGCAGATATTATTAAACATCTCACGGAAGGCAGGTGGCCTGATAGCCAATTGCCTAGAGCTATAGCAAATAATTCTACCACAGGCTTCAAGTTGGAATCCTGGCCGTGGCATGGTTGTTTGTTAGTGGTTCGGAATCCACGTTAAATTGTAGTTGTAGTCCATTCCATTATGCAAAAGGTAAAAATGCTCGCAAAAAAATGACAGCTGGTTGTAAATAGCTTTCAAATTGAGCGCAAAAATCCTTTTGAACAGGTACCGAAAACCGACTTTATCTGGATCGGAGATTTTCTTTCGTGGAGAACGTTCGCTCGTTTTCCGTGTTCCGTCCCCACTGCGACAAACTGATTGGAACAACTTTCGCAAAATATGCTCTCTCTCGTCTGGAAACAACTTTAGAATTAGATTGTTGATATTTGCTTCTACAGTGGCAGCTGCCTGATGGCCAATTGATCAGCACTCTGGCATAATAATTATTTAAGTTTGAATGAAGGTATTTAAGCTTGAATCCTGGCAGTGGCATGGATGTTTGTTAGTGGTTTGAATCTACCTTAATTTGTAGGACCCTGTCTAAGTAGCCTAAAATGTGCACAAAATTACCGCAGAGAGACAAACAAAACCAAATCACGGAATGGAACGTTCTTCTCTCATTGCTAGTTGATGGATTCTTCGTGGCATACATAAGTGAAACATGAGACTCACCGATGTTCAACGACAAATGTATTACAGTAGTATTGATAGCCTGTTCAGTTTGTGTTTAATGGATATTTTCTTAAATTTATAAGTAAAGTATTAACTAACGTCATTACTTATAGTTAATCGCAAATGGCATTAATACTCTAGTTAAGACGCATCTATGCAATTTTAAGAACTGCAAATCTATCAACTCTTTGGAATGCAGAAAGTTATTTTATTGGGATTGCAACTTTATAATCATTTTTTCGTGCCCTATGAAATACCTGTATCATCAGAACAATCTCTCTAGATTATACAGAATTATTAATTTTTTACCCATAAAATATATGGGTATTGTTTTTCCTGAAGTGTCTCAGCAATGTCCTGAACTACTTTCAACGTTTCTTATAGGTTTATTTACTTTTAAATTTCGTTCCTTTGCACTTCTTATTGGTTTATTTAAATTTCTTTCGTGTGTTTTTATAAAATCATCTGGAATTCTGAAGCTTATTATCATTTTAAAAATTTCTTTTAAGTTTTTTGATGAAATCGTTTTTGGAATTCTATAACTTTTTTAATGTTTTTTTTTTTTTTTTTCAGTTTTGAGCGATGAACATAATTTATTGCTTTATCATCATTGCTTATTTATTGCTTTATCAGCTTTATATGATTTACTGATACATTTTCTTTGTTTAAGACTGCTGTTATACGTTTGTTCTTAAATTAAATTCCAAATTTTATGGTAAGTTGTATATCGGCCTAGCAAATTAATGTTTTTGTTTCTGATTGGATAACAAACAAATTTAAAACAAATAAGGCATTATAAATTATTTTCTAAGAAAGCAATAATTTTTTATATATATTTTCCGATTAAAAAAATCAGGAATTCCTTCTAATCGGACACTAATGACTAGTTATTTATATATTTTAGTTGGTAAAACTAGTTTTTTATTATTATTTTTTTTTTCATCAGATAACTTTTTCATATGATTTTTATTTATTTTTTTTATTTGCTTAACGTGATTTAATTTTATCTGTTTCAAACATTAAGTCGTGCCCCATTTTTATTTTGTTGAACATAAGTAGATCTCGAATTCCATTTTTGTATGTCACGAACAATCCACCGACTGGTGACGGTGGTGATACCTTGATTTTTGGAAAACTTTGAAGATTTAACTTCTCCATACGTGTTTGTTTTATAGAAGAAAAACAAGAAACCTCCCATCAAGCAGCCTGGCTATCAATGTGAAGTGCTGTGCACGTTTTCAAAATAGCTCTCTATCCTTTTCGTTTGTAAAAGCAGCGACTGCAATGGACGGCGCCAGAGGATTCAAATTTGAGATGTGCCCATTACCGTTAGGCCACGTGTCGGGTGTGCTATCTTTCTGACATACATAAATAGGGACATATGTATGTTATAAAGACATTAGTATATTTTAACATGCATTGATACTAAGCATCTTATGGTACAGTGTGGGAACCACAATCTAATATAAGGATGAAATGTTTTACTACGCTAATGCTAATATTACGCCAATTTAAAATATAAAAATATAATTGTAATCAATGAAGCAGTCATGGTCGGTCATTTTTTTTTTTTTTGTTCGTAAGTTCAATAACATTAAAAAAGCATGAAACATTTGAAAAAGTGCATTTTTTTCGGATTCATTAAGCTCGTTAACAGTCGTCTAAATGGTATCACCACTACGATGGATTATCGTTGTTCTTTACAACAGTGTGATGAAGGCAGGGTAATGACTTTTTGTAATCCATATTTTCATACTGTAATTGGTAAAATAAGGAGAAGTTGAATTAGTCAGCATGATTGCCGTTACGATTATATTCAAACTGCAAGTCTATTCTTTTTAAAGGGACTGTAAAATATTCTAATATGGGAATCGAACTCGTCTTCTTTGATGGATAAAACAAAGATTACAATTTTTTGGTACTGGATGTTTCAAACTACTTAGCTTCCTGGAAGAATTTTCTTCAGTATTTGTCTTGCATTTTCGTATTGTATAATAAAAAAAAAAAAAACCCCATAAAATTCCCGTTTAACTGCCCGATTACGATAGCGCGAGACGCTGATCCACACTGTCACAATCACCACCGGCTCTTTTCACTGTTAACTTTCAATGGGCCTCGTTTCTACTTATGTAGCAACCCACTTATGAACGATGAGAAAAAGAACATTGCCTTCGTTAGGGATGGTAACTTTTTGTTGATAATTGTGCCTTATTTGCATTTCATATGGGAGAAAACACGAAAATTTTAACCATAGATATCTTGACTAATGATGCAAAACCATTATATCATTGTCACAATCGCTAATGAATCTGCTCTCTTCTAAAGATAATGACTTAGAATAGTTATTCATCTCTTGGTTTCAAACCTTAATTCCTCATGCTTAGTTGAGCATGTTATCACAAAAGTTCTTTGAATAGTCACAATCGCTAATGAACAACTAAAGGCAATGACTCAAATTCTGTAGCCTTTTTTCTTACTTTTCTAACTTATATAAACAAAAAATAATTGAACAAATAAACTTAGTTCTTTTTTATACACATAGTCACACTTATCGTCAATGAAAAATAATTAGTTCTAAACGGTGACTACAAAGCGATTGAACCTCAAGTGAGTCATATTTAGTTTTTCTTTATAAATTGTCAAAAAAATGTACAAATAAATTTAGTTTTTGATACACATTGTCTCTATCGACAATGAATCTGCTTATTCTAAGGACAGTGACTACAAAGTGAATAGCATTGAACCTCAAGTGAGTCATATCCGTAGCCTTTTCTTCTTTTCTAAATCGAAAAATAATGTACAAATAAATTTAGTTTTTTGTTTATACACATTGTCACAATCGACAATGAATCTGCTTAGTTCTAAGGACAGTGACTACAAAGTGACGCATTGAACCTCAAGTGAGTCATATTCTAGCCTTTTTTCTTCTATAAATCGGAAAAAAAATGTACAAATAAATTTAGTTTTTTGTTTATACACATTGTCACAATCGACAATGAATCTGTTCAGTTCTAAAGACAGTGACTGCAAAGAGATGCCTCTAGTGGTTTCAAACCTAAGCTCTCCTGCATGCTAGTTCAGCATGTTACCACTAAATCATGAATACCATTGAACCACAAGTGAATCATATTCCTTGAATTTTCCTTCTAACCTATATAAACTGGAAAAAATGTACAAATAAATTTAATTCTTTGTTATAAACATAATTAGTATACATTTATTTCTTTGTGCGTAATATATAGATATAGGACGACATATTGTCACAATCGCCAATGAATCTGCTCAAGTCTAAAGGCAGTGACTGCAAATAGACGCCACTAACGGTTTCAAACCTTAGCTCTTCTGCAGAGAGCTTATGTTCCATGTAACCACTAAATCATGAGTACCATTGAACCACAAGTGAGTTATATTCCGTAGCCTTTTCTTCTAACCCATATAAACTAGAAAAAGAAATGTACAAATAAATTTAGTTCTTTGCTACCTTTCATTTTCTAGACATAAAACTTTTTGAAAAATATCCATCAATATTTTCTGGCCTGAGCCCGAAATCCTCTCAGGTAGGGCAATAATTCCTTTCTTTGTTCGATTTTGTTCCTCCGAGTGTCAAGTTCAACTTTTATGTCCGAAGCATTCTTCTTAAGCTCGCTAAGTCGCTATAAAATCCCTGACAAATTGTTTTACATGTAGGAAAAACTCTGCTACCCTGTTTTGCGCAGCCATATAAAATAAATGGAAGCTGAATTGATTTCATATATCATGGAATGTTTGTATGGACAGCTGAATGAGAATGCTAGTGGAATTGTTTTCTACAAAGCTTTTTCTCCGTGAAGTCTAATAAATGAAATATATGGTGCAGCTCTGATATTGATGTACAGAAAGAACTGATATATAATAATTGAGTTATATGTAATCAGTAAAATAACGATTTAAACGTTTATTAATTAACTTATATATTTTTGCTTATAAGATGTAAGGTATCAATGATATTTTTAGTATTAAATTTTTTTTTTAGTTTTATATTAATGTTTACTATTTATATTATTGTATTAATAGTAACATCTGTAAAAAGTTATTATATGAATGTTTAAATTTAAAACTTAATTTATTTCAAAATTTAATTTAATTTTAAATTTAATAAAATTATTATTTTAATGTTCATAGTATTCTTTTTCTATCAAACTTTCTTTATGATAATTATAAATGAAATAAATTTTATTTATGATAATTATAAATGAAATAAATTTTATTTATGATAACTATAAATGCAATAAATTTTCTTTATGATAATTATAAATAAAACAAATTTTCTTTATGATAATTATAAATGGAACAAATTTTCTTTATGATAATCATAAATTAAATACATTTTCTTTATAATTATAACGGAAACAAATTTTCTTTATGATAATTATAAATAAAATAAATTTTCTTTATAATTATAAATTAAAAAATTTTTCTATGAAAATTATAAATAAAATAAATTTTTTATGATAATTATAAATAAAATAAATTTTCCTTATGATAATTATAAATTAAATAAATTTTCCTTATGAAAATTATAAATTAAATAAATTTTCTTTTATGAAAATTATAAATAAAATAAATTTTCTTTATGATAATTATAAATGGAATAATTTTTTCTTTATGATAATTATAAATTTAATTTATTTCCTTTATAATTATAAATGAAATAAATTTTCTTTATGAAAATTATAAATGGAATAAATTTTCTTTTGATAATTATAAATGAAATAAATTTTCCTTATGATAACTATAAATGAAATGTATTTTCTTTATGACAATTATAAATTTAATTTATTTTCTTTTGATAATTATAAATGATATATTTTTCATTATGATAATTATAAATGAAATATAATTTTCTTTGATATAAATGAATTATTTTCTTTAAAATGAAATTTATTCTTTCGATTAACTAATATAAATGGAACTCTCCTTTTATGTAAAGAAAAATGGCTGAATTTTTTGTATTGAAAATTGTATTTTCGGTAATGGAATTAGAAGTGTTAGTAAAATATTTTTTTATTAACGTTTATCAATTAACATTGATTTCTTTACAATTTAGAAATGATAAACATATTAATTTATGATATTTTTAGAATTGAAAATTTTCAGTTTTGCATTAATATTTAAATAATTATAATAGAATAGGGTTTAAATTGTTTGAAGTGCAGAATATAATTATTTAAAATGTATTTTTTATAAAAATTTTATATAAATTTTTTACGTTTTTATTATTTATTTTAAGTTTCTGTAAATAATTTGAAAAACTGAAAAGTAATAGAATTTTTAGAATTGGACCATGATTTTATTTATATTTAAAAAAAATCTATTTTTTATTTGAGGTGTCTTTTTAAGTAAATAAAAATAAATAACAACACAAATTTTTAAAATTGTGTTGTTTCTGTTTTTGAAAAACTAAATAGTAATAATTTTTCGGTTAGACAAGTTTAAAAAAAATTTATTTATTTGGGGTTTCATTTGTAAGTAAATGAAACAAATTTTAAAATTTGTGTGGTTTGTTTGTAAGTAAATAACACTAATTTACTTACATTGAATTTTGATTTGATAAAAATTTTTAAAAATGTGGTATTTTGTTATAAAATATTTTTAAAAACAAATCATTTTTAATTTCATACATTAAATTACTTAAAAAGCTATTTTTTTAATTCTAATAAATAAAAGTACATGATTTTTGAAATATCATTATCTTTAATTTTATTTTATCGTTAATTTGATATTAAAATTTAGTTTTATTTAATTGAAAAAATAAAAATGGGGGATTTTCTGTTATGCAACAAAGCTAACTAAATAACAAAAATTAAATTTATTAAAATATCATAAAATTAATCTTAAATTTAATAATTTAATTTTTTTTAAATTTTTAAATTATGCAATACAAATTAATTTATTTTATACCGAAACAAAATTTATTTTTTGTGAATATTAAACAGATGTTGATGAAAAACGTATTTTAATAGCATAACTTATCAGAAATTATTTTTATTTTATTAAAAAAACAACTAATTAAATTAAATTAAATTAAAATTAAGAATTATTGTTGGAACCAGATAAAACTGAATAGTGCATTAAGTGAAAAAAAAACTGGAGTTCTTATTTTTATAGTTTTAAGTTCTGAAGCAAAAATTCTGATATGAAGTATGGCGATACTATGGGTTATAAAAAAGCAATAAACTTGTCTCCATCGTGAAAACGTATTTTCAGTACCAGGGCATAATCTATGTAGATTTTGCTAAAATGTAGAAATCCGCAGATATTCAACTGCATGTAGCATATGCAGTGTGCAACAAATGTGCTTTTAGAATCACAAATACCTATAAACACAGTTTCAAGAAATAAATTTTCTTCCATTATATCTAATTTACAATAAAACGCGTCGCAAACGCGAAACCAAATGCGGGGACAATATGGTCCAAATTGGACAACTTGAAATTCTTGATGACTGCGTTTGTCGTTTCATGGGCGTACGGAGCAGCGCTTTATATAGTTTTGTTCGAACGGGAGTTGATTGAAGTTCATGCATAATTTAACATGCTATAATAATTCAAACCAAATAAGCTTTTATGTTATTGTTTATGCTGCAAATGGGATTCGAATGTTTATGTAGTGCTTCAACCGAGGAGTTTGTTTCGAGATGACAGAGCACTGGGAGGAAAATAAGTGGGGCTATTAACTGTCCAAACGTAACTTCTTTGATTTAAAAGCACACTTGTCTTGTAGCCAGTGGTTATCTAAACAAAAAGCTGACAGCTTAATTCTCTCTGATGGCTAGTGCTGCAGAGGGTACCAAATGTAACTTCCCTTTATACGTATAGTCAATGAACTATTCAGAAAATGAATTCATTAGTAATATGTACCTTTAAGAATGCCTTATTTTACAATTACCTTGAAATGCCTTTTATTGTTGCCCCATGTTTCCCCTATATCTTTTTTAAGGCAAATGGCATATCTTTTAAAGAATATGGCGTCACCCAGTGCCGACTTCGATATTATTCAGGTTTTTCTTTTGAAAAGAGTACAATTTTTCTTGATTACTGCGTTTGCCTTCTCATTGACGAACGTATTTCAGTAACGAATTATCTCTAACCAATAATGTTAGTCTGTTAGAACAGTTGAAAGTTAGACTATTAGAACAGTTGAAGGTGCCTCAGCTCCCTGGTTTAAACAATGAAGTCTCGATCACCATACTGACAATGTCTTGCATTGAAGGTCTGGCTTCTTGGTAGTAGTTTTCTGTTTTCTCCAATACGACATGCGCATCTTTTTATATATGTACAAGTATCATGACCTGGGTCGATCCAGGGATCTTTACTTTCAATCTTTGTAGCCTTCTAAGTTTCCTTTCAATCATCGAGACTACAAATTTTTAATAGCTTGGTTAGTTGGTAATTTTCTACCCTGCATTTTCGTAATAACTTGTTGTGATTCATTATCATCAAGTGTATTACATAATGATTTGATTGTTTTGATATTTTCCCTCTCATTTCTTGGTTATGATACAATTCATTTTTTGTCACTTTTTGATCACTTTTGATTTTTGTCTTCTTTTTTGCCCGAGTTCCTGAATAGGAATCTTGTCAATTGATTCCAAAAGGAATTGCGGCTCTTGTGTGTGCAATACATCACTTTGGCCTCTGCTTCTCGTAAATGGGCGGTACATTTAGTTTCCGAGTGCCCCAATTGCAATGACAATTTTCAACCCTTCGGGGTTGAAACTGTTAAAATTGAAGAGATGACTAAGTGGAGGTTTGCCTGAGAGAATGGTCTTGATCTTTACCAGCATCATTACAGGAATATTTCAATGGCGGTTTTGGAAATAATATTTGTTTGGCGCAACTTAATCATAACTGTTTCTTGTGCAATTAAAGTTCGCCAATCAATCATTAACCAAACTCTCCGGTATCCACAATCCATAAGGCTGCTCTGGTCCAAAAGTGACGAATTACAGTAGTTATTTTTAGTTTTAATTTTTGGAATAGGTAGGATTTTTCGTTTCGGGTTGGTTATTTAAAAAGAAATATATTTAAATATGCAAGACATGAAGTTTCGAAACTATTAAATCAAACTTAATTAAAAAAGATTAAAGTTAACAACGAAAATATTGCTTTCCAAAAGTTATCTTAACCTCTCAGAAGAGGAAAACTTTTATAGTTTTAAATTAAGTGATTTTGCAATTCTAGATCTGTAGGCAAATAAGCAAGAATGACCGTTTAAAATTGATAATATATCAAATTCTCAACATTATTTTTACAAAAGTAGTTTTTCTGTAATTTCTTAAATTATTTATCATTTTATTTTGAAATTTTTTTCTTATAATATTTTCTATATAATGATTACTTAAAATGGAAATTAATTGTTAAACCTTACCTTAAATGTGAATAAATAAATTATTTCTGTGTACTCTATATATGTGTGTATATGATGTAAATTTAATTTTAAAAAGCATTTTTACTTTATCTAATACAGCATTTTAAATGTTACTTCTATGGACGGATGAATTTTTGACATTATGTCGGTTAGTAATAGTTAAAAGAATATGATTATGGTGAATTATACAAACGATCCTTTTGGTGAATTACTAGCGCTGAATTCATATATTCTAAATTCAGGACAAAAATACTGCTTATGATAAATTCTTACAATTTAAAACAAAGCCTTAAAATATGTGAGTTATTTTATGTTTAAGCTGAGGACTGGTGTTCGTGCATATGTTGCCCGATCTAGACTTGGTTTGATTTATCGCTCTACGGTCATTTTGTGCATACATTGGGTTAGTTAGACCGGGGCCTACAGTTTACAGGGGATTCCGTATCGCTCACAAACATCCATGCCATCGCCAGTATTTGAACCTGAAGCCTGTGGTACCAAAGGCCAAAGCGCTAGCCAATTGGTCATCAGGCCGTTCAGAGCTAAAGGAGGTTAATTTCAAATATAACAAGCAAAAGCTGAACCAAATTTTCCTGCATATGCATGCATCTGTAGGCTGGAAACTTCTGATTCAGTTGAGTACAGGGAAGAAAATGCAAACACGAAAATATCAGCCTTAGTGGTGTTTTCCAAAATTATGATCTCAAAATATGGATGGGGATGCGCAAACGGAGTAATGTTGAATCTGCAATTCTATAAGCAAATAAACTCGATTCAAAGTGAACGGCATTCGGGAAAAAAAAAACATTTTAACTAATAAGCAAAAACCTCTTTCAAATTAAATAATGAAAACTAAAATGAAAATTTAATTAATGATAGGAATTTCTTTGATGAAAAGTCAAACAGTTGTAGCTTTTTATTTAGTGGAATAAAAATGCATTTTGGCTCGTGATAATTTGTTTAGTCACAAATACTAAACATTTAATTAAGAATCCATTAACTCATATCTGTAGAGCTATTTCTCTTTAAATTTATTCATTTTGAAAGAACATTACCCTTATTGAACATTAAAATATGATAAAAATATTTCTGTAAGAACATGATACGCATACTTTTACAGTATCAGCGAAACATATAATTTACTACCCAATCGAATCCAGGACAACAACATTTTGATATTTTCGAAACAAATGTTGTAACATTTTAGCTATGAAGCATTACCTCGCATCCGAGAGCGTTAATTTTTAAAATTTATTTCAAAAACAATGCTGCCTGTGTCGAGGATTAAACCACGAACAAAGTACTTTTGAAAGAATGCTGGCATCTGGAAAGCTTTCAAAAGATTTAAAACTTGACACAAAATGCCACTTAACTAACAGCATCATCGTGGGAGGAAAATTTAAGAGGCCTGTCGGCAACAGGACAACAACTTTGTGATCCGCTTATAGCGAAAGCACGTGCAGTAGCAATAGTAACAACAACGAATCAAAGACTCGCTCTAAATACGTACGAGTATGATCAAAACTTTTGATGCATTACCACTGCTTTCAATTTTCCATGAATCTTTTTCACCAAAGAGAGCAAGCAAAAGCTGGCCCTCGCTTTTCTCTTTCCAGAATAACCTCCCACTGGATTTTAGTCCCTCTGTAGTAGGGGGAAAGGGGATGTTTAAGGGTGGGGAGGGGGCCTGCACTCACAGATTTATATCAAAGTTTCCGAAAAGGTACCTCCAGCGTCCCAAGGGGTCGTCGGAGTAGTTATCGATCGTCGGACCTTTAATGCCTTTTCCGGACCCGGTGACTTACTCGTTTCCTGTTTTGAAATATTAAGCACTTCCACTTTGGAAAAGGATGAATCTAAAGAGGCGGTCTCATTGTTTTACCCAGATTAGGGGGGTGGCAGGCAGGGAGGGTGGGGTGGAAGAACACCCTTCCATGTGAGTGTGTGCCTATTTGGATGGAATGCTCACTCCTGGATGAAAAACGAGCATGTCGCATGTTGGATACATTAGCATTCCGCTGTCCATTGTATTTGCAGAGCGTAAATCTTTCAGGGTCGAGAGGCTTTTGTTTTCTGCACTTTCACTTCCAGCCATGCTGAAAGGAACCGCGTTTCACACTTTCGCGTCTGCTCTATATTCAAAATTAGGTGAAGTTGACGGGTTTGGTTGTGCTTTCTTTTTAACAAAACGAAATGGCAGTGTGACCTTGAACTTTAAATCTGCATCTTCGTTTTGATGGACAGTGACAGTGCGGTGAAAAGCGTTCGTTAAAAAGCAAAGGGGATAATACTTTTTAAGAAACCAATTTATCTCTGACACCTGTTCTATCTTTGAAATCTGTGGGTGAGTTTTTTTGGTATGGTTTAGTTATGCCTTCGTTCATTCGTACTAACACTTTATTTGCTGTAGGCTTTTAAAAGATCCCTGTCCGAATATACAAAAACTGCTAATTTCCCCCAAGAAAGAAAAACCTCCAAATTTATCAAATTTTCGAACATATATTTATTTAATTTTTTTGCATTATCTAATAAAAATAAATTACATTCTAAAAGAAACAAAGATAGAATTTAATATACTGTATTGCATTAATAAGTTTTTGTAGTATTTCGTTTGATTTTTGTAATAAAAAAAAAACCAAAAAATGATGAGTCCAATAGTTTTAGTCTATCGATTTTTTATATTCATACCTAAAAAGTTTTTTTTTTTTCATAAATATGTTGATTTCGACAGGTTTTCTCATGTAATACATAAAAGAAAGGAAATTTTGTATTATCTATCAGCAATTACATCTACTTTTTTAATGCAATTTTAAAATGAACATGGAATTGTTAAAAAAAAGTAGGTAGATAAGGATACGCAGGCAAAAATTAGCACGCTATTTGGAAATTTTTTTAGTTTATAATAAATTATTTTTCTAATATTAAATTGTTTTACTTCTTTTTTATTAAACTAAAACTGGAGCCAATTCCCTTTTTTTTAAAACTTTCTTCAAAGTCTGAAAATCTTTGAAAAGTTTTACTAATTGTATTTTTTAACTAAAATGTACATATGAAGAAACATGCCACAATCTGTACATTACTGATGTATGCAAAAGTTTATATCTATAGATTCATCAATTTGAAGTAAGTTCATATCAGATGACTCCAATATATTGTGCTGTTACTTTTCCAGAAAGTAAGACCCAATAATTATAAAAAAATAGTTCGCCATATAAGCATGCCAAACTCTATGAAATCGAAAATAAGGCATAATTTTCCTTTAATATTAAAGACGGGCTGACGGCCAATTGGCTAACACTCTGACCTGTAGTACCACAAGCTTCAGGTTCTAGTCTTTGCGGTGGCATCGACGTTTGTTAGTTGTTCGGAATACACATTAAATTGTAAGTCCCGGTCTAATTAGCTTAGAGTGTATAAAAAAATGACTGTATAGTGGCGAACCAAACCATACCAATCGAAAATTAAAGCTTTTAATCCAAATAGGAAGTATACTAAAAACGAAAAAAACCTTTTTATTTTATAATTTCAATATACACTTACATCATCATTATAAGTGGCGCAACAGCCCCACGGTAGGCCAAGTCCGTTTGCCAGCTGGCAGATTTCAAGACGGGAGATTTTTCATTTTTTACTGGGTAGGGTTGTCAGACGTATCCCCAACAGTCATATTAGACCGGGACTTGCGGTTTAAAGTGGATTCTGAACCACTACAAATATTCATGGTATCGCAAGGACTCGAACCCGAAACCTGTGGAACCGAGTGCCAGAGCGCTAGTCATAGGCTATCAGGCCCCATACACTTACATACATATCGCAAATTAAAGAATAACTTGCATATTACAATGCTATGTAAGTTTTAGAATGAGAATAAAAACTTTTTATTGTCTATTTAAAATTGTTATATCTGGATTCCAGAACAATATTAAGAATAATTTCGGTTTATCGCTCTACAGTCATTTTGTGCACACTTTGGACTAATTAGACAGGGCACTACAGTTTAAACGTGGATTCCGGAAACACTCAACAAACATACATGCCACCGGCAGATTCACACGTGAAGCCTGTGGTACCAATGGCCAGAGCGTTAGCCAATTGTCCATCAGGCTGCATTAAGAATGTAAGATCATTTAAAACTAATATATTCCACCTATTTTTAAGTTCCTTGATTATTTTATATTATTAAAAATATTTAAATATCTTTCTGGTTGTATTTTCAGTAAATATCATTTGGTAAACCATGATATTATGTAGAAAAACTCATTTACTATGCACCAGAGGTAACTGTGCCGAAAATAGCAACTTTCTATTTAAACAAGTAATATAAAAAAAAAAAATTAAAGTCAATTCCTACTTTTTTCACTCTATTGCAGAAAGTCCTTCATAAACAATTTTCATTCGGTTTTTTAGTTTATCTGGCGCCATCTATTAGTAGATATATGCAACTTCAATCTAAAAAAAAAAATTATTTAATTAAATTTAATGAATGAATCAATATTTGAAAAAACTGTATTAACATTCACTGTCATCCACTACAAGTTCAAAAAAATGTATTTGAACTTGAGTGGATGAATAAAAAAGTATTTTATGAACGATTGGAAATTTGAACAAGATATATGTATAGGGAGAGTGTGAGCTAATAGAAGGAATTGAAAAATGCATTCCCCATGTTTAAAATTAGATGCGGTTGTTGGAATGATTTTGTTATAACAAAAGACAATTTGGGCATCATAACCTTGAAGTCCAAATCAAAAGCTTCCAACTCTTTGATAGTCAGTATCAGAGTCAGTATCAGCATGCGGCATACGGAGAGTCGCTTTTACTGAACGTCAAAGAGGATTTTTGTTCTCATACATAAATCAAAAAGCTATATAAATAAATTCTTTCTGGGACAATGCAATTGATCTTAAATACGCATTATTTCGCCAGTCACCGGTTTCATTACATCAAGACTAATCGCCTTCGTTTAAAGGCTACTGAGTATTGCAGAAGCCATGATAAAAGAAGACGACTGCTTTGTTTTTGTTGCATGCATTCTATTTGTTATATGTTGAAAGATTTCTCAAATTATGTTAATGTGATAGCTTTAAAAAAGAGGTCTTATAGTCGGGTCAGCCTTTGTTGTTTGTACAACTGATAGTTTTTTCCGTGCAGTGAGAGATATAATATTTTATCGGGTATTTTTTATATATAAACGTGATAAGATTTGAACTCGGATATAAAGAATCTAACTAATTAAACATAAAACATTTGAATAAAACGCTTGAATTCGTTTGATCTGCTTATTTTCGAAATTCATGATTAAGTAAGTCCATTTCTATGTATATTTTTAAGTAAGTCCATTTCTAACATGCTGTCTATTTCTATGTAGTCTATTTTTAAATAAGTCCATTTCTAACATCTGTCCATTTCTATTTTTGTCATTGCATAAAATGACCATTTAAAAAAAAAAAAAAAATTTTTTTTTTTATTTCTAATTTTAAATATTATTAGGAAGTTCAAAGCCAATTAAAATGCATATAAAAATAAAGGTAATTAATATTAAATTAAGATTTTAAGCAATTAAATTTATGTAAACTCCTTGAAAATAGGTATATTTTGATAGCTCGATAATATTTTGTAAAATTTTAAACCATCAAAGATACGTTACAATATTTCTTTATTCAGAATAAGTGGCTAGCGCTGTGGCCTTTGGTACCATAGGGCTTCCTGTTCGAATCGTGGCGGCGATGGCATAGATGTTTGTGAGTGGTTCGAAATCCACTTACTGTAAGTTCCGGTCTAATTAGCCTAAAAGTGAAAAAATGACCGTAGAGGACAAACTAAACTATTAGTAATAATTTTTAGAAAATAATTCTTCACTTATTTCATCTATAGAAATCGTTATTTTGATACTAAATCTATCCATAATTTTCATATATAGTAATTCATATTAAATTAAGATTGAACAAAGATGTATTGTTATTGTTTTGTTCATATTCTTTTGACTCACTAAGTTTCATATTTAATTTAATAAGTTAACAATTTAATAAGTTATTAGTTTATATATTTTATTATATTTGAAGAATTGCCTTTGATTATTGTTTAAATGGTTATTTTTCAAACATGACTCAATTTATTACGACTTATTGTAAGTCTTTAAGAACCATTTGTAAATTTTTACTGTTCATAAATTTCTAGGACAAATAAAAAAAAAAAGATTTATTTTTCAGTTAGTAACAAATGAGTTATTAGTTTATATAG
Organism: Caerostris extrusa; assembly: GCA_021605095.1. NCBI lineage: Eukaryota > Metazoa > Arthropoda > Arachnida > Araneae > Araneidae > Caerostris > Caerostris extrusa. Next base: position 15,867 of record BPLR01013225.1, on the reverse strand, counting down.
TAAGTAGTTTCAGTTAATAATCCTGAAATGAAGGTACATTGCAAAATCTATAAAGTTTTAAATGCACTATACTTACATCATTAAATTGTTAAACGAATTTAAATGCCATGACAGTTATTCAACGTTATTATTAACTTTATTTTTGTCCTTTTAACTGTTAAATGTAAAAACACTATTAAAGAATATAGTATTTAAAAATAAGCTTAAAAATATTGTTTTTGTCAAAAGGACTCATTATTCTTTTTTTCCCTAATGAGAAGAGCATGGCATTTAAAAACATGGCACTTATTTTCGCTAACTAGTGTATGCTCGCAAAGAAGCAAAGGGTGTTTTTTTGAATTCCTTCCTGGCGCTTATTCGGTGTTGGAAGTTATAAATATGCAAGCGGTTGTTATGCGACTGGGAGCAGTCACATGGGCGCTCGCTTGGATAATTGTCGAGTCGTATTTCTCCTTTCTACTTCCGTTCTGTTTCTGGGTGAAAAAGACGAGTCTTTTTTGGCAAGAAAGGCAAGTGGCGGAACAAGATCTGATTTGCTATTTGTTTCTCTTTCTTTTTTAGAAAGTTGAATGATTTGGAATACTCTCTGCCTTTTCTTTTCGCCATTTCAAGTTTAAAAGCTCAACCATTCAGCGTAAGTTAATAGATTTGCAAAATATAAAAATTCTGTTTTAAGTAAATTATCAGCGTTTTTATTGAAAAATTGTTTAACCTTTTAATTCCTTTTTACTGATGTTACACGATTACTTTTTTTTTGTACAAAATTGAATTTTTTTTACTTTTGTTTATTATATGAAGTAATAAAGTCTACTTTTAGAACTAAGGGACCTGATCGCCGAGGGGCTAGCGCTCTGGTGATCAGTACCGCAAGGTTCGGATTCGAGTCCTGGCGGGGCCATGGATGTTTGTAGTGGTTCGAATCCACTTTAAACTGTAGGTCCCAGTCTCATTTGACTGTTGAGCGTTGCGGGGAGCATACAAGCGTCTAGCCTATCTTCAAACTACACATGCTGCCTGGGTAGTGCTAAATGAGTAACAGCGGTGCACTCCTTGCTTATGGCATAAAGATTAACTGTCTCTGTATTTTCCAAACTTCTTTAGGAAAAAGAACTATAAAACTAATGCGCTAGATTTGAAACCCTACAAATAAAGCCAAACTGAAAGTTCCGTATCTATACCGCTGATTATTTAAAATATGTAAGACAGAATGTCTCTTCGTTGTGAATAAGACACAACCCTCCAGATGCTACATAACCGCCACAAGTAAAAGCAAATTTGCTAGTGTGCAAAAGTACGTGGGTTTGATTAGCTCTGGTGGTGTGCATTGCAGTCAATGTTCTAACAAGCAAGTAAACTCGATGAAGATAGCCTGTTGATTTGTGATGCTGTTACAAACTGTCTGGTGAGAGTTTCTCAATTAGGATAGTCAAATACAAGACGTTAAGAAAGAAATATTTCTCGTTACGTGTTATCTCTATTCTTAAGGAATGAGGAACGACATAATGGAGCCTTATCGAAGTAGTTGTTATTTCTTATGAAACAGCTGAATTATCCATTGAAATAAAAACAAGTTATAAAAAGAAAAATTTTTAAGTCAATTCCTACTTTTTTTTTTTCACTATATTGCAGAAAGTCCTTTATTTGCATTCATTTTTTTAAGTTTATCTGGCGCCATCTATTGATAGATACATGCAACTTAAATTTTAAAAAAACTAAAATTAATTAATTAAATTTAATTAATGAATCAATATTTGAAACAACTGTGTCATCCACTGCAAATTAAAAAAATGTATTTGAACTTCAGTGACTGAATAAAAAGTATTTTATTAACGATTGAAAATTTGAACAAGATATATATAGGGAGAGTGTGAGTTAATAGAAGGAATTGAAAAATGATAGCCGAAAGGCATTATTATTTTCTATCATGATCATATGCACTATGTGATCAAATAAAAAAATTCAATAATATTTTCAACAGAAGTTAATTTTTACAGAAAGTTTCTATCGCATGCCAATCATACATGTTTTATTATCACATTAAAAAAAAATCTAATTATTTACAATATAGAAGCTTTCACAGTCACAAAATAGAGCCCCAAACACATTTTTTTTTTTTAAAATTGCTGACAAATGCAAAGAGAAAAAAATAGTAGTAGATTTTGTAGATTTTGAGTCTTATTGCTGTTTTATAGTCTCCGTAACTATTTCATGTCTTTTTCTGTTCGACAAAACTATTTTACAATCTGTTCTTTATTTAATGTTCAATTTTATGTGTTATTAAAACCCCGATGACTTGCAACAAATTTTAAATATATTTTATTATTTCTGAAATTTATTTTTAAATTTTTTCATCTGTAGTTTCTCTCTTGATTTATAATAATAATAATAATAATAACTTTGCATTCAAGAGATAAACGAAATCTTCTGCATTAAATAAGTCACAAAATCATTTTTAACTACCATTTTGATCAACTTTTTACTAGTTTTTCCGGGTTGTGGTAATGTTGTTACCGATATCTGTAGAACTTACTATAAAAAACTTTTTCAAATGAAATATTAAGTTGTATTTATAAATGAAACGCTTTCAAGTTAAAAACAAATTTTTGCTCACTCTTTTGCATTAATATTAATTTTTGAAAAATTATAATTAATTAATTTTATATTAATATCAGTGATTCATATAAAAAAATTCACACGTAAATCTAGCAGAACTTTATTTCTAATTTTCACTAAACATTCTCAAATATTTAAATATATTGTTTGAGGATTTGTATCCTGAACAACGATCTGAAGCAAAGAAGAGATACTACATTTTTAATCATTCGTGCATCATATTAATACTGGATTGACTAGAAAAATACAGAAAGTAATATTTGAAATTTTTGATAATTTCCCTAGAATTTTTCACGAAAAAAAAAATAAGACAACCTCATTTCTTTATTTGTGTGTTGGCGGGTAGAGAAAAGGATAAGTTTAAATTTAGTTTAACACAAAATAATTGTCAGAAATTTTATTAAAACTTATAAATTATCAGTAAATGGAAGTTTACAATAATTGTATTGTTTTATTATGGCAAAAGCACTTGATTTTACATCATTATTTCCATGCATCACACATGCATGATAGCTAATGATGGATACAAAGATGGAATAAAAAGCAGCAAAACAGAACATAACAACAACAACAAAAATACATCAAAACTGTGACCATCTCATAAAGATTAAAGAAGATGAGTCGCTGGATGCCATCAGCATCAACTCCCTAGTCCGCCAATATCTGCTGCATAAGTTTTCTTAATTTAATGAAGAACATCATAGCAAATGATCTTTGTCCATGCCAGAGATCTTGTTGCACAAAAGACTTTTATATATACCAATGCTGTGTAGATGTTTAGCAAGACAATCATGTCCAGTTTCCAGGCGGAAGGTCGCTACTGCGATGGATCTAGGGGAGTTTGGGATTTTACAAATCGAGTATATTAATTTACGTAAAATTATTGTAAATTAATTTATGTAAGATCGAGATTTATTCTCTATATATCTGGATCTCAATACTATTGATTCTGACTGTAAACATAAAGTTATTTAAATTTTAAATAAATTAAATTACTTGCAAAAGTTTATTTTTGTTACTAGAAGAATTTTAAACTTTAGTTCATATGAGTTTTTTTTCCTTCTGAAATGTGTGAAGAAAATTTTTAAAAAATGTATTTTATTTTAAGGATGTTAATATCAAATAGTTATGCAAAATAATTGTATTTTATTTTAAGAATGTTAATATTAAACAGTTATGTAAAAATTACAAACTCAATGGTCAAGTTGGTATTTTTGATGCAATTATTTAGTTCGTTAACCTAAAATGGATCTAAAAACTCAATAAAAATGTTATGCATTTAATTCACAAAATAAATATTGTTTTAGGAAGTTTTTGAATTTGCATTTCCGAGTAAAATTTATTCCAAAAACTTTTAAATAAACTTAATTACACGATAAATCGATGTAAACTATAAATAAACATCAAAAGATCGATGTGCCTTTATAGCACCTAGGTTTTACATAGACCCCATTAGATGTTAATGGTTTTGCCAATATCAGAACTTTAGTAGTCTGGTGTTTCGTATTATAGAACATGTCTATCGGAGACGCCATTGGTGTAGTGTAAAAAGGATATCTGCTAACCAGAAAACTGTGCTCTGAAATTTTTAACCATATCAATTCAGGTATTATAGTTTTTTAAAGAACTTTTTTTATTAGACTGTTATTGGTCTAGATATCGATTTAGGAGGAAAAGGCTAAAGTCAAGATTAGGATCGAGAAGTCATTATATTTTTCAAGTAATTTTGAAAAAAAGGCATTTGGTAGAATTTGTGCGTTACTAAAATCGTTATCATAATGTTTATTATATAAAATAATTCAACAATATGGATTTATTTCCCATTACATTTTCCAATGAACATTAAGTTTTGATTTTATTTAGATATTAGATTAAATTTTCTTTAAAATAGTTGATTCAATAAATAGTTCAATGAATTTATTACTAGACTAAATCGTCTAACATTGCGATTAAAGATAAATAGTTATGGCTTGGTTTGTCGCTCTACGGCCATTTTGTGCACACACTTTGGGCTAATTTAATTAGACCAGGACCTACAGTTTAACGTGCTAAATAGTTATGGGATTATAATTTAAATAATAGTTTAAAAATAAAATGACAGTTTTTATTGTGGAAATTTTATGATTCTGTTCACAAGAAAGGAATTGTAAGAAAGTATTTTTATTGTTTTTTATCCCACTTCGTAGACAGCAACATCTAGACTACGTCCAAGAACCCATGTGGTCTCATGGAAGGAGGGAAAGGAGTGTAGCTTCTGTTGTGATGGAGCACCTATAGGTAGAAGTCTGACTTGGCTCCATGACGCAGACTTTTTACGGTGTTTGTTTTGTCAGCCCCATGCTCTATAGACTGAGACCTATGGATAAAGTGGATTACAAACCACTACAAACATGCATGGCATCGCTGGGACTCGAAGCCGAAACCTGTGGCACCGTGCGCCAGAGCGCTAGTCACTTGACCATCAGGCCACAGTCTCATTCTAAAATCTGGAATCCTAAACCTATTATACGTTGTCAGTTTCGCTTAGAGGGACTCAGCAACTTGAGGTTAATCGTCATATTGTTGTTGCTGTGGCTAATCCTCAGAGCCTTGCAGTGTGGGACAGACATCCCAGATTAATCTGCTTATGGATGGAAGGAAAGGGGCAGCTTCTGTTCTGATGGAGTAACCGTAGATTTATGTTTCACTTACGTCTGTTGCGCTGAAGAAGGAGGACAGTGCCTTCCGGAGGACTACCTCACATTTGCGCATCGTATGAAAGATAAACCTCAAAACTCCCACTAGGTAGCTTCACTCACGAGGCAAGAGGCTAAACATCTCAAACGCCATCGAGTCCCTCGTTTTTCGAAATAGTGTCTAGAGCAAAGCTGCCAGCAGATTGAACCTCAGCCATAATGCTCATCAGCAGCGCATGTTACCACTGAGCCCCGGGTCCAGGAAAGTATTGTTAAATTACAGTATGGAGTGTTGTTATAAATATTTCACAAAATTTACTTAGAGTTGAAATTGTCAAGTATGCCAATGATATTCTTAGGAAGAATAACACATTTTCTCTTGCAAGGAATCAATTGTGTGCGTAGAAAATAATCACATAACCTTAAAAGGTATTAATCTTTCAGAAAACGGGTAATATACAATAAAATGTTTTCTGTATTAATAATAATACTATTTTAGATCTTTGACGATTCTTTGAGAGTAATCAAATTCATCCGTATTCATTTAACGTCGTTTTTTAAATTTTAAAAATAATGTACTTAAAATGAGTTTTTATTGTATTAGAATGTTCTAATACTACTTAAAACACATTTTTTTGATGTGTTGAAAGTTGATGTTGTTGATGTGTAGAAAATAAGCAAGGCTCTGTTTCCCTTAAATATATTTATACTTTTGACTAATAGTTTTTATACTTTGAACATTTTTGAAAAAAATAAAGGAAATTAATTTAAAGTAAATAATTTTCTAACGAAATTCATTTGTTGAAATTCAAGACCAGAAATAACAAAATTCTTTCTAGTATTTTAAGCATTCGAATTAAATATATAGTGAAATAAAAATGTACATAAGGTTTTTAATAATATCATAGGCACTTTAATCATTATTTTTTGTTCGCAGTTTATCTTGGACTGCTAAACATATAAAAGACGACTTAGGTCAATGTATATTTGTAAATAAACTTTTTCAGTTATAAATATTGATAACAGCAAAATAGGAATTAATTGATTAATGAAAATTTAGATTAATTTTGCACAGTGCTCCAATTAAACAAGTATTAAAACTAATGTTAAATCAATTCAGTGTCACGCAACAAATTAAATTTTTGTTTGCTTTTAAATAGGTTTCTTCATAACAGTATTTAGTTGAAATAACGCATATCAACAAGAAACGTCTTTCAAGGTTTTAATTTTCAAAAATCAAGAATCCATATCAAAGAACCTAATTCGCAGCCATTCGTCCTAAAATAATTGAACTGCATACCAGACTCCTGCTCTACATAAAGGGATGCTCTGCATAAGGTTCCTGCTCTACATCAGGAATGCTGCCTAGCCAATTGGCCGTCAGGATTAGCTGCTTGATGGCCCATTGGTTAGCGCTCTGGCCTTTGGTACAACAGGCTTGAGTTTCGAATCCTGGTAGCTGCATGGATATTTGTGAGTGGTTCGGAATCCATGTTAAATTGTACGTCGGGTCTAATTATCTCAAAGTGTACAAAAAATTACCGTAGAGCGACAATCCAAACCAAATTTACATCAGGGATATGCAGAATAATGTAGATCATTGGCTATAAGTATTCATGGTAACTAAGTCGCAACTGGAAATTATTTAACATATTTATGCTTCATTATTTTATAAATAACAAAAATATAATATAATAAATACCAATTAGATAGTTTAATGTGCCTCAATATATAGTGTTTTAGTATATTTGGTTTGATTTTTCTAAAAATAATTAGAGAATAGTCAAATAAATTTATGCCCAGCAATATTTGCACACAAATATATGTTAATTCAGACAGACATGTACATTTTAATGTTTTATTTGTTAACATTCAGATGTACTTTGTACAGCGCAATTATAAATTTAATATGTATTTGATAATAAATATGGCAAACATAAAAAAAAAAGTTACGTAGACAGTGACACTACATTCAAGCTAGTGCGCTGTTAATAAACGATATGATCTTTTAATCTGCAATGATAAAGAAAACATTGTATAAATTATCTAAAAATCAAATTATTACTTTTTATTAAACTAACTGGATCATGTTTCCAATTTAAATCTTTCACTAAAATCTTGAGTTTTTTTTTTTTTTTTTTTTTTTTTTTTTGAATCTGCCAATTAAAGTTAACTAAAAAGTGGACATACTATAAAATGAACCGCTGTCTATGCATTCCTGATGTAAGAGACTATCCATCACACACATATAAAAAAGTAATGCGAAGTATTAAAAGAACTGACCTTGAACTCGCCCCTTGAATATTAAACGCGTTAAATATAGCCAATGTATCTTTTAACTAACCTTAGTATGTGAGAGTGCTAATGAGAAGGGGAGTGTCGCAACGCGATACCCTCTCCGCGTGGGTCGAGGAGGAGGAGGATGGAGAGGATGGATCACTCATTCGTTCCGTGTCGACCCCAGCAGGTGCCCGATGTGGGATCGGAGGACGGTGCTGTGGCTGCTGCTGCTCACGACGGTGCTGACGAAGTCGGGCAGTGCCGGCGGGGAGTCCGCCCTCGAATGGACCTGGTTCCCGCACCTCGTCTCCAAGGACGCCGACATGGACCCGGCAAAAGCAGGTCAGTGTGTGCACGTTTATGGACAACCCCTTATTTTTTTCAACTGTTTTTTATAGGAAAATCACAAATATATATTGCTTGAATTCTCTGTATTTATATATAAAAATGGATGGATGTGTGTATATAAGGATAGATGGATGTGTATGTACATAAAAACGGATGGATGTGTGTATATAGGATGGATGGATGTGTATGTACATAAAAATGGATAGATGTGTATATATAAAAATGGAGGGATGGATGGATGTGTATGTATAAAAATGGAGGGATGGATGTGTATATATACAAATGGAGGGATGGATGTGTATATATAAAAATGGATGGATGGATGGATGTGTGCATATAAGGATGGATGGCTGGATGCGTATATATAAAAATGGCTCGATGCGTATATATAAAAATGGCTGGATGCGTATATATAAAAATGGCTCGATGCGTATATATAAAAATGGCTGGATGCGTATATATAAAAATGGCTGGATGCGTATATATAAAAATGGATAGATGTGTATATATAAAAATGGAGGGATGGATGGATGTGTATATATAAAAATGGAGGGATGGATGTGTATATATAAAAATGGAGGGATGGATGTGTATATATAAAAAATGGAGAGATGGATGGATGGATGTGTATATAAAAATGGAGGGATGGATGTGTATATATAAAATGGAGGGATGGATGTGTATATATAAAAATGGAGAGATGGATGGATGGATGTGTATATATAAAAATGGAGAGATGGATGGATGGATGTGTATATATAAAAATGGAGAGATGGATGGATTTGTATATATAAAAAATGGAGGCATGGATGGATGTATGGATGAATGTGTATATATAAAAAGGGATATATGTATGAATGTTCAACATAGCTTAGAAACTATAACGATTAATATCTTAATTTTTTTTACTGAATATATATTATCTGGTGTGTAATTGAAAATCTCGGAAAAATTGTCGCTATTTATTTTTAATGAAATCAAAATCTTTTTGTGCTAAGCGCCATCTGGTAGCGACATCGCTTCATCTGAAATTTCTCATTTGTTCTAAGAAATTTTCTTAAAATTAAAATGGTAAATTTTCGAAGATTGTATAATGGTGTTCTTTTTTTAACATATATATATTTTTGCTTGGTTCAAATTTAATTTTATTTATAAATAATTATTCAGAATAATATATATATTTTTTAATTTTCACTTTTCACCGATATTTATTTCTTAAAACATTTTTAGTTTTGTAATGCTATTTCCTTAAATTTAATTTTAAGGTAAATTTTACTATTCTGAACAACAGATTAGAAGCAGCGTTATAATCAGATTTATCGCCAGAGCTTTTGAGATAACTAAACTGCTATCACCATTGAAAATTCCTTCACTTTTACTCATTTTGAGATAAATGACGAAGTAAATTCAATTGGCCAAAAGCAATAAATGATATGTATCTCACGCCATTATATGGATGTTTGAGGATATAGAATTCAATATCTATGAAACAGCAGGAAATTGCGATAGTAATGGATACCATATACATGATGCCATGAGAACTCCCACGAATTTGCCTAAGAGCAATATTCGTAGAATAATAGGACTACACTATTCGTTTCTGTCCAATATTAAAAACGTTGTTTCTCATGAGTTAACTCTTACTTTTATCAAATTATATAAATGGAATATGAGTATATTTAGGACAATACAAAAATGCTCATACCTTTGAATTTCTTGGAAAACATATGTTACATAGTTTATGTTGATGCGTAGTTATACATAATTGAGCTTCTTAAATTAAAATTTTCAAAGTAAAAAGTTTGACATATTAAACAAAGGATATTTTATAATTTATGTGTTAATTTTAATCATAATCATCCTTTTTAATGATAACAAATAAATTATATTAATTTACGGATAAGTTTCAAAATGGATGATCATGGTTTTAAATAACTATAAGAAGTTTTAGAAATTTATTCAAGACACATAATAGTTGAACTTAAAAATTGGTTTTAAATAAAATATTCAAAATTGGTTTTATTTCTAAAATTTGCTCAGTTTTTAAATCAAAATTTCAAGCCTGAAACGAGTTGATGAAATAAAAGAAAATTATATTTATGAAATTTTAAAATTTTGGTGAATAAATAGTCTTTATTTTAGACAATTTTATTGTCTTCATTAATTAGCAGTTATTTGGATTAGAAGGAGAAAATAGTGAAGCTGAAAAAAATTTATTTGCCAAAACTTTTCAACAGAGGAATATGGAAAGTCAAATACGGCATGAGATTTGTCTAAAAGTTTACAGTGGTTTTTCTTTATCTATTCGTATCAGAAACAAAGTTTAATCAACTATAAGCGTTACTAGAAAGATTATAAAGTTATCACTACAAAAAGGCTGTTTAGTTTTTGTTCACTAGTTTTTATAGTTCTAACCAGTTCAAAGAAAAATAAAAATCTTTTAAAAATGCTTTAGCATAGAAATTTCGTTGTGTACATTTCGGGAATGATAAACAGTGTTTGAAATTTATTTTAACTTCATCCAAATATTTAGATTCTCTTGAATTAATATTCATAACCAGTCACATAAAGATAAATTTGTTAAAGATAAAATAAAAATCTTAATTACTACTTTTATATTAATAAATGTTTTAGGATAAAAATATCAAATCTTGGCTATTAAAATAATAAAAAAAAAAATAAATATTCGTTTTTTGTATTAAGTACATTTTATAGAAAAAAATGTTTCATCTTCTGAATGCATAAACAGTGTTTTGAAAAAAAAAAGATAAGAAAGTTAAAAGTTAAAATTGTTCCATTATTTATTTTAACGATTTGTTTTATATGAATACCTTTTTTAACCATTTAACTAATTATTCTAATTACTAATATAAAAATATTTCAATAATAATAAATTTCAAAAAGAAGATTAAAGAGATAAGATTACATATTGCCAATTATAGATTTAAAGATTGCAATAACTTTTATTATTATTTTCATTGTCATATTAAGATATTGTTATAAGACGAAAATCTACTCTTATATCTTCCTTACATTTACGAACTACATCGCATATATTTGAATGAAAACACAAACATTATACTAAACAAAGTAACAAATAACATCTTCTATTACATATCATACCTTAACTAAAAAAAAACATACTAGTTAGCCCTGAGCGAAAGACTGTTGACCTTCCCATTATATCACGATGCGTTAAATTACTTTTATCATGGTAATGGGAACGTGCACAAACTCCAATTTACCCCATCTGCCTCGGCACACATTAAAGCCTGCATACTAAACGTAACTCAACTTTTCCTGCTGCCAAGGACTCCTTTCCTTAACTAAATTTACCGGACAACGTTACGATGCATTTTCTCACAGTTAACTCCGAAGATGATGGATGATTCGTCGACATGAGCGAACATTCAGAGCAGCGGTTGTCTTATCACTTCCAGCACACGTTGCGTGGATTTGCATATAGGGAGAGAACTCCTGCCGATTTACATGGCCATAACTTCACCTATATCATCTGCATTTTTTTACCTTTGTCTTCTTCTATAAGTATACGGCGCTTGTTTCTGTTGGGTTTTTTCCCCTCCACTACGTTATACAAAGGTTTTAGTTTTGTTGGATAAGAGTGATTTTTTTTTGCGATAAGGGTAAAAAATTTTTATTGCTATTAAGCTAAAAATATTAGATGGCCACGAAAAAGTCATTAGTTTCATTCTAAATTGCTAATTACTGTTTGTAAAGTTTTACTAATTTATTTATTCTACAGATTAAAAATAGTTTAAAATTGTGTACAGATTAAAAGTATTTAAAATACTGTACAAATTAAAAAATAGTTTAAAATTGTGTACAGATTAAAAGGCAGATTAAAACTGTGTACAGATTAAAAAGTTAAAAATTGTGTACACATTAAACATAATTCTAAAAGAGTGTACAGATTAAAAATAGTTAAAAATTACGTAGTTTTAAAGATTATCACGGTTTGTGATAATTATTTATTATTATTTTCATTGCCATATTACAAAGAAATTGTTACAAAACGAAAATTTACTTTTACATCTACTTATAAAATAAATTTTAAGCTATTTAAATTCTAAATCAACTTACAAAACTCTACATTTAGGAATCAAAACATAAACATAATGCTAAACAAAGTAACAGCTGACGTTACATAACATTACCTTAACTAAAAAAAAAACATACTAGTTAGCCCTGAACAAAGAGTGTTGACCTTCCCATTATATCACGATGCGTTGCATTACTTTTATCATGGTAATGGGAACTTGCACAAACTCAATTTAGCCCATCTGCCTCGGCACTCATTAAAGCCCACATACTAAACGTAACTCAACTTTTCCTACTGCCAAGGACTCCTTTCCTTAACTAAATCTACTGGACAACGTTACGATGCACTTTCTCACAGTTACTCTGGGAGATGATGGATGATACGTCGACATGAGCGAACATTCAGAGCAGCGGTTGTCTTATCACTTCGAGCACACGTTGCGTGGATTTGCATATAGGGAGAGAACTCCTGCCGATTTGCATGGCCATAACTTCACCTATATCATCTGCATTTTTTTTTACCTTTTCTTCGATAAGTATGCAGTTCTTGTTTCTGTTGAGTTTTTTTCCCTCGACTATTTATACAAAAGGTTTTGTTGAATAAGGGATTTTTTTTTTCTTGAAATAAGGGTAAAGAATAATTTTTGTTCCTATTAATCTAAAAATATTAGTTGACCAGAAAGAGTGATTAGAGTTTCATTTTCAGTTGCCAATTACTGTTTGTAAAGTTTTAATAATTTATTAATTCTGCAGATTAAAAGTAGTTTAAAATACTGCACAGATTAAAAGTAGTTTAAAATACTTTAAAATAGTGCACAGATTAAAAGTAGTTTAAAATGCTGCACAGATTAAAAGTAGTTTAAAATACTGCACAGATTAAAAGTAGTTTAAAAAATACTGCACAGATTAAAAGTAGTTTAAAATGCTGCACAGATTAAAAAGTAGTTTAAAAATACTGCACAGATTAAAAGTAGTTTAAAATGCTGCACAGATTAAAAGTAGTTTAAAATACTGCACAGATTAAAAGTAGTTTAAAATACTGCACAGATTAAAAGTAGTTTAAAATACTGCACAGATTAAAAGTAGTTTAAAATGCTGCACAGATTAAGTAGTTTAAAATACTGCACAGATTAAAAGTAGTTTAAAATACTGCACAGATTAAAAGTAGTTTAAAATGCTGCACAGATTAAAAAGTAGTTTAAATACTGCACAGATTAAAAAGTAGTTTAAAATGCACAGATTAAAAGTAGTTTAAAATACTGCACAGATTAAAGTAGTTTAAAATGCACAGATTAAAAAGTAGTTTTAAAATACTGCACAGATTAAAAGTAGTTTAAAATACTGCACAGATTAAAAGTAGTTTAAAATGCTGCACAGATTAAAAGTAGTTTAAAATACTGCAATAGATTAAAAAAGTAGTTTAAAATGCTGCACAGATTAAAAAGTAGTTTAAAAAATACTTTACAGATTAAAAGTAGTTTAAAATACTGCACAGATTAAAAGATTAAAAGTAGTTTAAAATACTGCACAGATTAAAAGTAGTTTAAAAATGCTGCACAGATTAAAAGTAGTTTAAAAATACTGCACAGATTAAAAATGTAGTTTAAAATACTGCACAGATTAAAAAGTAGTTTAAAATGCTGCACAGATTAAAAAGTAGTTTAAAATACTGCACAGATTAAAAGTAGTTTAAAATACTGCACAGATTAAAAGTAGTTTAAAATACTGCACAGATTAAAAGTAGTTTAAAATACTGCACAGATTAAAAGTAGTTTAAAATGCTGCACAGATTAAAAGTAGTTTAAAAATACTGCACAGATTAAAAGTAGTTTAAAAATACTGCACAGATTAAAAAGTAGTTTAAAAATACTGCACAGATTAAAAGTAGTTTAAAATACTGCACAGATTAAAAGTAGTTTAAAATGCTGCACAGATTAAAAGTAGTTTAAAATACTGCACAGATTAAAAGTAGTTTAAAATACTGCACAGATTAAAAGTAGTTTAAAAATAGTGTACAGTTTTAAAGATTATCACAGTTTGCAATAACTGTTAATTATTATTTTTTCAGTGTCATATTACACGAAATTATTATAAAAGAAAAATTTACTTTTACCTCTACTTATTAAACAAGTTTTAAACTATTTAAATTTAAAATCTACTTACTAAATCCACATTTAAACTGCAACCACAGTTAGGAATCAAAAACTACAAACATAAAAAAGAGGACTCCTGCCGATTTATGGCCATAAAATTCTATATTATCTGCGTTTTTCCCTTTGTCTTCTATAAGTATGCAGTTCTTGTTTTTCTGTTGAATAAAAAGGTTTTTCCCCTTGGCACCGTAAAGGTTATACAAAGGGTTTTTTTTTTTTTCATGTGTTGTTGGATAGAGATTTTTTTTTCCTTGCAATAAGGGTAAAAAGGCAATTTTGGTTCTAATTTATTAATTCTATTAATTAAAAAGTCATTAGTTTCATTTTCAGTTGCCAATTACACCTAAAATTGTATGGAAGTTTTTAATTTTATTAATTCTGCATACAGATTAAAAGTAGTTTAAAATTGTGTACTGATTAAAAGTATTTAAAGTAGTGTACAAATTAAAAGTAGTTTATAGTTTGTGTACAGATTAAAAAGTAGTTTAAAAAATAGTGTACAGATAAAAAGCAGTTTAAAGATGACTATTTATTATTATTTTCATTTGTAAAATTACGAAATTGCTATAAAAAGAAAATTTACTTTTGAATCTGCTTATTAAATAAATTTAAAAAAACTTGATTTTAAACTTTGAGATCTTTAAAATTACATGTACAAGAAATTCATCGCGTCTATAAATCAAAACAAAACACAAGCACTAAGCAATGAGTAACAGATGTCTTTTACCTAGCATTACCTTAACTAAAAAACATACTAGTTAGCATTGAACGAGGGTGTTCACTTACCATTATATCACGATGCATTTGCGGTACTTTTTTATCATGGTAATGAGACTTACAAACTCAATTTCCCCATCTGCCTCGGCACACATTAAGGCTGCATGCTAAGCACCGGCTCAACTTTCCTGCTGCCAAGGACTCCTTTCCTTAAACTAAATTTACCGGACAACGTTACTGGATGCCATGCACTTTTTACTCACGGTTAACTCCCGAGGAGATGATGGATGATTCGTCGACATGGTGCGAACATTCAGAACAGCGGTTGTCTTATCACTTCTAGCACACGTTGCGTGGATTTGCATATAGGGAGGAGAACTCCTGCAGATTTTTACGGCCATAACTTTCACCTATATCATCTGAATTTTTTTACCTTTGTCTTCCGTAAGTATGCAGTTCTTGTTTCGTTGAGTTTTCCCCTCGGCTACGTTATAAAAGGGGTTTTCTTGTGTTTTGTTGGATGTAAGAGTGAATTTTTCTTGTAAAACGTTTATTCCTGTTAAGCTAAAAATATTAGTTGTCCAGAAAAGAAATTAAAGTTTCCTTTTCAGTTTGCCAATTACTGTTTGTAAAGTTTTACTAATTTATTAATTCTACAGATTAAAAGTAATTAAAAATAGTGAACAAATTAAAAGTAGTTTAAAGTTGTGTACAATTATAAAAAGGTAGTTTAAAATTTATTGTACAGATTAAAAGGCAGTTTAAAGGTGCTTGTTTACAGATTAAGGATTGAGCGTTTAAATTGTGTACAGATTAAAGAGAGCAGTTTAAAATTGAGTGGTATCCGATTACAGACAGTTTAAAATTGTGTACACGAGTAAAAACAGTTCAAATAGTTTACAGATAAAAGTAGTTTAAAGTATGTGGAGTTTTAAAGATTATCCTGTTTATAATAAATATTTATTATTATTTTCATTGTCATATTGAAATTGTTTAAGAAATTGCTACATCAGCAATGCAGT